>JAJGOT010001421.1:0-15782 GCA_022457155.1 Cladopsammia gracilis
ATCTTTACATTAATTACTAAGCCGATCGATAAAAGAACTGCCTCCCTACACATGGTCAGAGCACTCAGACAACCAGTTGCGAAAATGTTGAGACACTTGACCAGGAAAACACCCTTTCTTAGTAAACATCCCATAAAATCACACAACTCAAAGGTTAAACAACTCCCCCTTCCCTCCCCTATTTTCAATGTTGTTCCTCGAAAATTTCAGCATGATCTGCTATTGTGACCAACTTTGAGAAGGGAGAGCGAGGGGTCTGAAACATACGACCTTATAAGTACCCTTGACGTCCAAATTAGGTACAATGTCTCAAGTCTTTTTGCAACTGGTTGTCTCAATGCAAAGGTAAGTTGTTAGTCGATTTGGCGAATGTCTGAGAAGACCGGGAAATTTTTACACGTTATTTGCAAAAGAGAACGTGTCCTTAGTACATTGATACACATTTGAGGTTTCTTATTGCACGTTCTGTACGCTAAAAAGCTCCTGCGAAATAATGTCACGCTTTTTAGGTTAAGTGTCACGTGTAGGCAATCACCGCGTGACGTTTCAAAGACAACAATAACACACGGCAAACCTTTGCTCGATTGTTATTTCTAGTCAATCCTATTTCATAAGAAATGCTTTGAAATAAAATTCACTCTGGAATTAGACACTTATCTTTGTCTTCTTTCATTTTCTGACGGTCTACCATAAGCACGGTCTACCATCGCAACAATAAGAAATATGATATATGTATTTTTAAACTCACTTGTTATGGTAGACCGTGTAGACCGTGTAGATCGTCAGTGCTTGGTCCGCTCTTTCTTGTCACTTCTCTCCGCAAAAAAGCTAATGCAAACGACCTTTTCATCAGTGTAATACAAAGGTAGCAAAGCATTTATAGCACTTTGGCAATTCCTTTTGAACATCTTGTTGTATCTGTACATTTGAAGGAAAGATCTTCCATCTTACACACATCATCTCCGTTTCTCGTTCATCCATCACGCCGTTTTTAATATAAACGAAAGCCTGTTTTCCTGTACAGAAAATAGGAGTGTCTTTCTTATACTCCTGCAGCAAATCCATCGCAAACGACTTTATTAGCAAAGAAATAACGGCGTAAACCGCGAGCCGCGCGAACATCGATATTGTACTCTGTACACTGTAACTTTCAAATCACGTTAGTGTGATAACGCCAAGTGTGTGAAATATAAATAACTTCAAATAATTCCAATAACTTAGGGAATATTGGAAACTACGTTCGATAACCTTTGATTTCCAAAACTGATTACCATGCATCAGTCTCTCTCCTTTGATTGGCAGGCGATCAGAATGCCCCGTCCCTTTGTGTACTTTTCTAACACGTGATTATTGGCTTATCTCGTTCATCTAAGCACTCTGTTTGCTCAACCAGCGCACGCAAATAAACTTGTTTCACCTTTGTTTTCAGTAAATACCTTGAAACGACATCCTTACAGACAAATGAAATGAAACTAACCTCATGCCGCTTGTTCATTTGTCAATGCGGGCAAGTTTTGTACCTTGGTACCCGACAACAACGTCAGTCGCGCCGATTATGTCATCCTTAAAACACCTGAAAATCGCGTTTTTTTCTTCGCCATTTTCATATCGCACAAGCCAATATCACGAAACCCTACTTTTTAGGAACTCCTCGTAAATAGACATCTTTACATTAATTACTAAGCCGATCGATAAAAGAACTGGCTCCCTACACATGGTCAGAGCACTCAGACTGTCTCATTGCAAAGGTAAGTTGTTAGTCGATTTGGCGACTGTCTGAGAAGACCGGGAAATTTTTACACGTTATTTGCAAAAGAGAACGTGTGCTTAGTACATTGATACACATTTGAGGTTTCTTATTGCACGTTCTGTACGCTAAAAAGCTCCTGCGAAATAATGTCACGCTTTTTAGGTTAAGTGTCACGTGTTGGCAATCACTGCGTGACGTTTCAAAGACAACAATAACACACAGCAAACCTTTGCTCGATTGTTATTTCTAGTCAATCCTATTTCATAAGAAATGCTTTGAAATAAAATTCACTCTGGAATTAGACACTTATCTTTGTCTTCTTTCATTTTCTGACGGTCTACCATAAGCACGGTCTACCATCACAACAATAAGAAATATGATATATGTATTTTTAAACTCACTTGTTATGGTAGACCGTGTAGACCGTGTAGATCGTCAGTGCTTGGTCCGCTCTTTCTTGTCACTTCTCTCCGGAAAAAAGCTAATGCAAACGACCTTTTCATCAGTGTAATACAAAGGTAGCAAAGCATTTATAGCACTTTGGCAATTCCTTTTGAACATCTTGTTGTATCTGTACATTTGAAGGAAAGATCTTCCATCTTACACACATCATCTCCGTTTCTCGTTCATCCATCACGCCGTTTTTAATATAAACGAAAGCCTGTTTTCCTGTACAGAAAATAGGAGTGCCTTTCTTATATTCCTGCAGCAAATCCATCGCAAACGACTTTATTAGCAAAGAAATAACGGCGTAAACCGCGAGCCGCGCGAACATCGATATTGTACTCTGTACACTGTAACTTTCAAATCACGTTAGTGTGATAACGCCAAGTGTGTGAAATATAAATAACTTCAAATAATTCCAATAACTTAGGGAATATTGGAAACTACGTTCGATAACCTTTGATTTCCAAAACTGATTACCGTGCATCAGTCTCTCTCCTTTGATTGGCAGGCGATCAGAACGCCCCGTCCCTTTGTGTACTTTTCTAACACGTGATTATTGGCTTATCTCGTTCATCTAAGCACTCTGTTTGCTCAACCAGCGCACGCAAATAAACTTGTTTCACCTTTGTTTTCAGTAAATACCTTGAAACGACATCCTTACAGACAAATGAAATGAAACTAACCTCATGCCGCTTGTTCATTTGTCAATGCGGGCAAGTTTTGTACCTTGGTACCCGACAACAACGTCAGTCGCGCCGATTATGTCATCCTTAAAACACCTGAAAATCGCGTTTTTTTCTTCGCCATTTTCATATCGCACAAGCCAATATCACGAAACCCTACTTTTTAGGAACTCCTCGTAAATAGACATCTTTACATTAATTACTAAGCCGATCGATAAAAGAACTGGCCTCCCTACACATGGTCAGAGCACTCAGACAACCAGTTGCGAAAATGTTGAGACACTTGACCAGGAAAACACCCTTTCTTAGTAAACATCCCATAAAATCACACAACTCAAAGGTTAAACAACTCCCCCTTCCCTCCCCTATTTTCAATGTTGTTCCTCGAAAATTTCAGCATGATCTGCTATTGTGACCAACTTTGAGAAGGGAGAGCGAGGGGTCTGAAACATACGACCTTATAAGTACCCTTGACGTCCAAATTAGGTACAATGTCTCAAGTCTTTTTGCAACTGGTTGTCTCAATGCAAAGGTAAGTTGTTAGTCGATTTGGCGAATGTCTGAGAAGACCGGGAAATTTTTACACGTTATTTGCAAAAGAGAACGTGTGCCTTAGTACATTGATACACATTTGAGGTTTCTTATTGCACGTTCTGTACGCTAAAAAGCTCCTGCGAAATAATGTCACGCTTTTTAGGTTAAGTGTCACGTGTTGGCAATCACCTGCGTGACGTTTCAAAGACAACAATAACACACAGCAAACCTTTGCTCGATTGTTATTTCTAGTCAATCCTATTTCATAAGAAATGCTTTGAAATAAAATTCACTCTGGAATTAGACACTTATCTTTGTCTTCTTTCATTTTCTGACGGTCTACCATAAGCACGGTCTACCATCACAACAATAAGAAATATGATATATGTATTTTTAAACTCACTTGTTATGGTAGACCGTGTAGACCGTGTAGATCGTCAGTGCTTGGTCCGCTCTTTCTTGTCACTTCTCTCCGGAAAAAAAGCTAATGCAAACGACCTTTTCATCAGTGTAATACAAAGGTAGCAAAGCATTTATAGCACTTTGGCAATTCCTTTTGAACATCTTGTTGTATCTGTACATTTGAAGGAAAGATCTTCCATCTTACACACATCATCTCCGTTTCTCGTTCATCCATCACGCCGTTTTTAATATAAACGAAAGCCTGTTTTCCTGTACAGAAAATAGGAGTGTCTTTCTTATACTCCTGCAGCAAATCCATCGCAAACGACTTTATTAGCAAAGAAATAACGGCGTAAACCGCGAGCCGCGCGAACATCGATATTGTACTCTGTACACTGTAACTTTCAAATCACGTTAGTGTGATAACGCCAAGTGTGTGAAATATAAATAACTTCAAATAATTCCAATAACTTAGGGAATATTGGAAACTACGTTCGATAACCTTTGATTTCCAAAACTGATTACCATGCATCAGTCTCTCTCCTTTGATTGGCAGGCGATCAGAATGCCCCGTCCCTTTGTGTACTTTTCTAACACGTGATTATTGGCTTATCTCGTTCATCTAAGCACTCTGTTTGCTCAACCAGCGCACGCAAATAAACTTGTTTCACCTTTGTTTTCAGTAAATACCTTGAAACGACATCCTTACAGACAAATGAAATGAAACTAACCTCATGCCGCTTGTTCATTTGTCAATGCGGGCAAGTTTTGTACCTTGGTGCCCGACAACAACGTCAGTCGCGCCGATTATGTCATCCTTAAAACACCTGAAAATCGCGTTTTTTTCTTCGCCATTTTCATATCGCACAAGCCAATATCATGAAACCCTATTTTTTAGGAACTCCTCGTAAATAGACATCTTTACATTAATTACTAAGCCGATCGATAAAAGAACTGCCTCCCTACACATGGTCAGAGCACTCAGACAACCAGTTGCGAAAATGTTGAGACACTTGACCAGGAAAACACCCTTTCTTAGTAAACATCCCATAAAATCACACAACTCAAAGGTTAAACAACTCCCCCTTCCCTCCCCTATTTTCAATGTTGTTCCTCGAAAATTTCAGCATGATCTGCTATTGTGACCAACTTTGAGAAGGGAGAGCGAGGGGTCTGAAACATACGACCTTATAAGTACCCTTGACGTCCAAATTAGGTACAATGTCTCAAGTCTTTTTGCAACTGGTTGTCTCAATGCAAAGGTAAGTTGTTAGTCGATTTGGCGAATGTCTGAGAAGACCGGGAAATTTTTACACGTTATTTGCAAAAGAGAACGTGTCCTTAGTACATTGATACACATTTGAGGTTTCTTATTGCACGTTCTGTACGCTAAAAAGCTCCTGCGAAATAATGTCACGCTTTTTAGGTTAAGTGTCACGTGTAGGCAATCACCGCGTGACGTTTCAAAGACAACAATAACACACGGCAAACCTTTGCTCGATTGTTATTTCTAGTCAATCCTATTTCATAAGAAATGCTTTGAAATAAAATTCACTCTGGAATTAGACACTTATCTTTGTCTTCTTTCATTTTCTGACGGTCTACCATAAGCACGGTCTACCATCACAACAATAAGAAATATGATATATGTATTTTTAAACTCACTTGTTATGGTAGACCGTGTAGACCGTGTAGATCGTCAGTGCTTGGTCCGCTCTTTCTTGTCACTTCTCTCCGGAAAAAAGCTAATGCAAACGACCTTTTCATCAGTGTAATACAAAGGTAGCAAAGCATTTATAGCACTTTGGCAATTCCTTTTGAACATCTTGTTGTATCTGTACATTTGAAGGAAAGATCTTCCATCTTACACACATCATCTCCGTTTCTCGTTCATCCATCACGCCGTTTTTAATATAAACGAAAGCCTGTTTTCCTGTACAGAAAATAGGAGTGCCTTTCTTATATTCCTGCAGCAAATCCATCGCAAACGACTTTATTAGCAAAGAAATAACGGCGTAAACCGCGAGCCGCGCGAACATCGATATTGTACTCTGTACACTGTAACTTTCAAATCACGTTAGTGTGATAACGCCAAGTGTGTGAAATATAAATAACTTCAAATAATTCCAATAACTTAGGGAATATTGGAAACTACGTTCGATAACCTTTGATTTCCAAAACTGATTACCGTGCATCAGTCTCTCTCCTTTGATTGGCAGGCGATCAGAACGCCCCGTCCCTTTGTGTACTTTTCTAACACGTGATTATTGGCTTATCTCGTTCATCTAAGCACTCTGTTTGCTCAACCAGCGCACGCAAATAAACTTGTTTCACCTTTGTTTTCAGTAAATACCTTGAAACGACATCCTTACAGACAAATGAAATGAAACTAACCTCATGCCGCTTGTTCATTTGTCAATGCGGGCAAGTTTTGTACCTTGGTACCCGACAACAACGTCAGTCGCGCCGATTATGTCATCCTTAAAACACCTGAAAATCGCGTTTTTTTCTTCGCCATTTTCATATCGCACAAGCCAATATCACGAAACCCTACTTTTTAGGAACTCCTCGTAAATAGACATCTTTACATTAATTACTAAGCCGATCGATAAAAGAACTGGCTCCCTACACATGGTCAGAGCACTCAGACAACCAGTTGCGAAAATGTTGAGACACTTGACCAGGAAAACACCCTTTCTTAGTAAACATCCCATAAAATCACACAACTCAAAGGTTAAACAACTCCCCCTTCCCTCCCCTATTTTCAATGTTGTTCCTCGAAAATTTCAGCATGATCTGCTATTGTGACCAACTTTGAGAAGGGAGAGCGAGGGGTCTGAAACATACGACCTTATAAGTACCCTTGACGTCCAAATTAGGTACAATGTCTCAAGTCTTTTTGCAACTGGTTGTCTCATTGCAAAGGTAAGTTGTTAGTCGATTTGGCGAATGTCTGAGAAGACCGGGAAATTTTTACACGTTATTTGCAAAAGAGAACGTGTGCTTAGTACATTGATACACATTTGAGGTTTCTTATTGCACGTTCTGTACGCTAAAAAGCTCCTGCGAAATAATGTCACGCTTTTTAGGTTAAGTGTCACGTGTTGGCAATCACTGCGTGACGTTTCAAAGACAACAATAACACACAGCAAACCTTTGCTCGATTGTTATTTCTAGTCAATCCTATTTCATAAGAAATGCTTTGAAATAAAATTCACTCTGGAATTAGACACTTATCTTTGTCTTCTTTCATTTTCTGACGGTCTACCATAAGCACGGTCTACCATCACAACAATAAGAAATATGATATATGTATTTTTAAACTCACTTGTTATGGTAGACCGTGTAGACCGTGTAGATCGTCAGTGCTTGGTCCGCTCTTTCTTGTCACTTCTCTCCGGAAAAAAGCTAATGCAAACGACCTTTTCATCAGTGTAATACAAAGGTAGCAAAGCATTTATAGCACTTTGGCAATTCCTTTTGAACATCTTGTTGTATCTGTACATTTGAAGGAAAGATCTTCCATCTTACACACATCATCTCCGTTTCTCGTTCATCCATCACGCCGTTTTTAATATAAACGAAAGCCTGTTTTCCTGTACAGAAAATAGGAGTGCCTTTCTTATATTCCTGCAGCAAATCCATCGCAAACGACTTTATTAGCAAAGAAATAACGGCGTAAACCGCGAGCCGCGCGAACATCGATATTGTACTCTGTACACTGTAACTTTCAAATCACGTTAGTGTGATAACGCCAAGTGTGTGAAATATAAATAACTTCAAATAATTCCAATAACTTAGGGAATATTGGAAACTACGTTCGATAACCTTTGATTTCCAAAACTGATTACCGTGCATCAGTCTCTCTCCTTTGATTGGCAGGCGATCAGAACGCCCCGTCCCTTTGTGTACTTTTCTAACACGTGATTATTGGCTTATCTCGTTCATCTAAGCACTCTGTTTGCTCAACCAGCGCACGCAAATAAACTTGTTTCACCTTTGTTTTCAGTAAATACCTTGAAACGACATCCTTACAGACAAATGAAATGAAACTAACCTCATGCCGCTTGTTCATTTGTCAATGCGGGCAAGTTTTGTACCTTGGTACCCGACAACAACGTCAGTCGCGCCGATTATGTCATCCTTAAAACACCTGAAAATCGCGTTTTTTTCTTCGCCATTTTCATATCGCACAAGCCAATATCACGAAACCCTACTTTTTAGGAACTCCTCGTAAATAGACATCTTTACATTAATTACTAAGCCGATCGATAAAAGAACTGGCTCCCTACACATGGTCAGAGCACTCAGACAACCAGTTGCGAAAATGTTGAGACACTTGACCAGGAAAACACCCTTTCTTAGTAAACATCCCATAAAATCACACAACTCAAAGGTTAAACAACTCCCCCTTCCCTCCCCTATTTTCAATGTTGTTCCTCGAAAATTTCAGCATGATCTGCTATTGTGACCAACTTTGAGAAGGGAGAGCGAGGGGTCTGAAACATACGACCTTATAAGTACCCTTGACGTCCAAATTAGGTACAATGTCTCAAGTCTTTTTGCAACTGGTTGTCTCATTGCAAAGGTAAGTTGTTAGTCGATTTGGCGAATGTCTGAGAAGACCGGGAAATTTTTACACGTTATTTGCAAAAGAGAACGTGTGCTTAGTACATTGATACACATTTGAGGTTTCTTATTGCACGTTCTGTACGCTAAAAAGCTCCTGCGAAATAATGTCACGCTTTTTAGGTTAAGTGTCACGTGTTGGCAATCACTGCGTGACGTTTCAAAGACAACAATAACACACAGCAAACCTTTGCTCGATTGTTATTTCTAGTCAATCCTATTTCATAAGAAATGCTTTGAAATAAAATTCACTCTGGAATTAGACACTTATCTTTGTCTTCTTTCATTTTCTGACGGTCTACCATAAGCACGGTCTACCATCACAACAATAAGAAATATGATATATGTATTTTTAAACTCACTTGTTATGGTAGACCGTGTAGACCGTGTAGATCGTCAGTGCTTGGTCCGCTCTTTCTTGTCACTTCTCTCCGGAAAAAAGCTAATGCAAACGACCTTTTCATCAGTGTAATACAAAGGTAGCAAAGCATTTATAGCACTTTGGCAATTCCTTTTGAACATCTTGTTGTATCTGTACATTTGAAGGAAAGATCTTCCATCTTACACACATCATCTCCGTTTCTCGTTCATCCATCACGCCGTTTTTAATATAAACGAAAGCCTGTTTTCCTGTACAGAAAATAGGAGTGCCTTTCTTATATTCCTGCAGCAAATCCATCGCAAACGACTTTATTAGCAAAGAAATAACGGCGTAAACCGCGAGCCGCGCGAACATCGATATTGTACTCTGTACACTGTAACTTTCAAATCACGTTAGTGTGATAACGCCAAGTGTGTGAAATATAAATAACTTCAAATAATTCCAATAACTTAGGGAATATTGGAAACTACGTTCGATAACCTTTGATTTCCAAAACTGATTACCGTGCATCAGTCTCTCTCCTTTGATTGGCAGGCGATCAGAACGCCCCGTCCCTTTGTGTACTTTTCTAACACGTGATTATTGGCTTATCTCGTTCATCTAAGCACTCTGTTTGCTCAACCAGCGCACGCAAATAAACTTGTTTCACCTTTGTTTTCAGTAAATACCTTGAAACGACATCCTTACAGACAAATGAAATGAAACTAACCTCATGCCGCTTGTTCATTTGTCAATGCGGGCAAGTTTTGTACCTTGGTACCCGACAACAACGTCAGTCGCGCCGATTATGTCATCCTTAAAACACCTGAAAATCGCGTTTTTTTCTTCGCCATTTTCATATCGCACAAGCCAATATCACGAAACCCTATTTTTTAGGAACTCCTCGTAAATAGACATCTTTACATTAATTACTAAGCCGATCGATAAAAGAACTGGCTCCCTACACATGGTCAGAGCACTCAGACAACCAGTTGCGAAAATGTTGAGACACTTGACCAGGAAAACACCCTTTCTTAGTAAACATCCCATAAAATCACACAACTCAAAGGTTAAACAACTCCCCCTTCCCTCCCCTATTTTCAATGTTGTTCCTCGAAAATTTCAGCATGATCTGCTATTGTGACCAACTTTGAGAAGGGAGAGCGAGGGGTCTGAAACATACGACCTTATAAGTACCCTTGACGTCCAAATTAGGTACAATGTCTCAAGTCTTTTTGCAACTGGTTGTCTCAATGCAAAGGTAAGTTGTTAGTCGATTTGGCGAATGTCTGAGAAGACCGGGAAATTTTTACACGTTATTTGCAAAAGAGAACGTGTGCCTTAGTACATTGATACACATTTGAGGTTTCTTATTGCACGTTCTGTACGCTAAAAAGCTCCTGCGAAATAATGTCACGCTTTTTAGGTTAAGTGTCACGTGTTGGCAATCACCTGCGTGACGTTTCAAAGACAACAATAACACACAGCAAACCTTTGCTCGATTGTTATTTCTAGTCAATCCTATTTCATAAGAAATGCTTTGAAATAAAATTCACTCTGGAATTAGACACTTATCTTTGTCTTCTTTCATTTTCTGACGGTCTACCATAAGCACGGTCTACCATCACAACAATAAGAAATATGATATATGTATTTTTAAACTCACTTGTTATGGTAGACCGTGTAGACCGTGTAGATCGTCAGTGCTTGGTCCGCTCTTTCTTGTCACTTCTCTCCGGAAAAAAGCTAATGCAAACGACCTTTTCATCAGTGTAATACAAAGGTAGCAAAGCATTTATAGCACTTTGGCAATTCCTTTTGAACATCTTGTTGTATCTGTACATTTGAAGGAAAGATCTTCCATCTTACACACATCATCTCCGTTTCTCGTTCATCCATCACGCCGTTTTTAATATAAACGAAAGCCTGTTTTCCTGTACAGAAAATAGGAGTGCCTTTCTTATACTCCTGCAGCAAATCCATCGCAAACGACTTTATTAGCAAAGAAATAACGGCGTAAACCGCGAGCCGCGCGAACATCGATATTGTACTCTGTACACTGTAACTTTCAAATCACGTTAGTGTGATAACGCCAAGTGTGTGAAATATAAATAACTTCAAATAATTCCAATAACTTAGGGAATATTGGAAACTACGTTCGATAACCTTTGATTTCCAAAACTGATTACCGTGCATCAGTCTCTCTCCTTTGATTGGCAGGCGATCAGAACGCCCCGTCCCTTTGTGTACTTTTCTAACACGTGATTATTGGCTTATCTCGTTCATCTAAGCACTCTGTTTGCTCAACCAGCGCACGCAAATAAACTTGTTTCACCTTTGTTTTCAGTAAATACCTTGAAACGACATCCTTACAGACAAATGAAATGAAACTAACCTCATGCCGCTTGTTCATTTGTCAATGCGGGCAAGTTTTGTACCTTGGTACCCGACAACAACGTCAGTCGCGCCGATTATGTCATCCTTAAAACACCTGAAAATCGCGTTTTTTTCTTCGCCATTTTCATATCGCACAAGCCAATATCATGAAACCCTATTTTTTAGGAACTCCTCGTAAATAGACATCTTTACATTAATTACTAAGCCGATCGATAAAAGAACTGGCTCCCTACACATGGTCAGAGCACTCAGACAACCAGTTGCGAAAATGTTGAGACACTTGACCAGGAAAACACCCTTTCTTAGTAAACATCCCATAAAATCACACAACTCAAAGGTTAAACAACTCCCCCTTCCCTCCCCTATTTTCAATGTTGTTCCTCGAAAATTTCAGCATGATCTGCTATTGTGACCAACTTTGAGAAGGGAGAGCGAGGGGTCTGAAACATACGACCTTATAAGTACCCTTGACGTCCAAATTAGGTACAATGTCTCAAGTCTTTTTGCAACTGGTTGTCTCAATGCAAAGGTAAGTTGTTAGTCGATTTGGCGAATGTCTGAGAAGACCGGGAAATTTTTACACGTTATTTGCAAAAGAGAACGTGTGCTTAGTACATTGATACACATTTGAGGTTTCTTATTGCACGTTCTGTACGCTAAAAAGCTCCTGCGAAATAATGTCACGCTTTTTAGGTTAAGTGTCACGTGTTGGCAATCACTGCGTGACGTTTCAAAGACAACAATAACACACAGCAAACCTTTGCTCGATTGTTATTTCTAGTCAATCCTATTTCATAAGAAATGCTTTGAAATAAAATTCACTCTGGAATTAGACACTTATCTTTGTCTTCTTTCATTTTCTGACGGTCTACCATAAGCACGGTCTACCATCACAACAATAAGAAATATGATATATGTATTTTTAAACTCACTTGTTATGGTAGACCGTGTAGACCGTGTAGATCGTCAGTGCTTGGTCCGCTCTTTCTTGTCACTTCTCTCCGGAAAAAAGCTAATGCAAACGACCTTTTCATCAGTGTAATACAAAGGTAGCAAAGCATTTATAGCACTTTGGCAATTCCTTTTGAACATCTTGTTGTATCTGTACATTTGAAGGAAAGATCTTCCATCTTACACACATCATCTCCGTTTCTCGTTCATCCATCACGCCGTTTTTAATATAAACGAAAGCCTGTTTTCCTGTACAGAAAATAGGAGTGTCCTTTCTTATACTCCTGCAGCAAATCCATCGCAAACGACTTTATTAGCAAAGAAATAACGGCGTAAACCGCGAGCCGCGCGAACATCGATATTGTACTCTGTACACTGTAACTTTCAAATCACGTTAGTGTGATAACGCCAAGTGTGTGAAATATAAATAACTTCAAATAATTCCAATAACTTAGGGAATATTGGAAACTACGTTCGATAACCTTTGATTTCCAAAACTGATTACCGTGCATCAGTCTCTCTCCTTTGATTGGCAGGCGATCAGAACGCCCCGTCCCTTTGTGTACTTTTCTAACACGTGATTATTGGCTTATCTCGTTCATCTAAGCACTCTGTTTGCTCAACCAGCGCACGCAAATAAACTTGTTTCACCTTTGTTTTCAGTAAATACCTTGAAACGACATCCTTACAGACAAATGAAATGAAACTAACCTCATGCCGCTTGTTCATTTGTCAATGCGGGCAAGTTTTGTACCTTGGTACCCGACAACAACGTCAGTCGCGCCGATTATGTCATCCTTAAAACACCTGAAAATCGCGTTTTTTTCTTCGCCATTTTCATATCGCACAAGCCAATATCATGAAACCCTATTTTTTAGGAACTCCTCGTAAATAGACATCTTTACATTAATTACTAAGCCGATCGATAAAAGAACTGGCCTCCCTACACATGGTCAGAGCACTCAGACAACCAGTTGCGAAAATGTTGAGACACTTGACCAGGAAAACACCCTTTCTTAGTAAACATCCCATAAAATCACACAACTCAAAGGTTAAACAACTCCCCCTTCCCTCCCCTATTTTCAATGTTGTTCCTCGAAAATTTCAGCATGATCTGCTATTGTGACCAACTTTGAGAAGGGAGAGCGAGGGGTCTGAAACATACGACCTTATAAGTACCCTTGACGTCCAAATTAGGTACAATGTCTCAAGTCTTTTTGCAACTGGTTGTCTCAATGCAAAGGTAAGTTGTTAGTCGATTTGGCGAATGTCTGAGAAGACCGGGAAATTTTTACACGTTATTTGCAAAAGAGAACGTGTGCTTAGTACATTGATACACATTTGAGGTTTCTTATTGCACGTTCTGTACGCTAAAAAGCTCCTGCGAAATAATGTCACGCTTTTTAGGTTAAGTGTCACGTGTTGGCAATCACTGCGTGACGTTTCAAAGACAACAATAACACACAGCAAACCTTTGCTCGATTGTTATTTCTAGTCAATCCTATTTCATAAGAAATGCTTTGAAATAAAATTCACTCTGGAATTAGACACTTATCTTTGTCTTCTTTCATTTTCTGACGGTCTACCATAAGCACGGTCTACCATCACAACAATAAGAAATATGATATATGTATTTTTAAACTCACTTGTTATGGTAGACCGTGTAGACCGTGTAGATCGTCAGTGCTTGGTCCGCTCTTTCTTGTCACTTCTCTCCGGAAAAAAGCTAATGCAAACGACCTTTTCATCAGTGTAATACAAAGGTAGCAAAGCATTTATAGCACTTTGGCAATTCCTTTTGAACATCTTGTTGTATCTGTACATTTGAAGGAAAGATCTTCCATCTTACACACATCATCTCCGTTTCTCGTTCATCCATCACGCCGTTTTTAATATAAACGAAAGCCTGTTTTCCTGTACAGAAAATAGGAGTGCCTTTCTTATACTCCTGCAGCAAATCCATCGCAAACGACTTTATTAGCAAAGAAATAACGGCGTAAACCGCGAGCCGCGCGAACATCGATATTGTACTCTGTACACTGTAACTTTCAAATCACGTTAGTGTGATAACGCCAAGTGTGTGAAATATAAATAACTTCAAATAATTCCAATAACTTAGGGAATATTGGAAACTACGTTCGATAACCTTTGATTTCCAAAACTGATTACCATGCATCAGTCTCTCTCCTTTGATTGGCAGGCGATCAGAATGCCCCGTCCCTTTGTGTACTTTTCTAACACGTGATTATTGGCTTATCTCGTTCATCTAAGCACTCTGTTTGCTCAACCAGCGCACGCAAATAAACTTGTTTCACCTTTGTTTTCAGTAAATACCTTGAAACGACATCCTTACAGACAAATGAAATGAAACTAACCTCATGCCGCTTGTTCATTTGTCAATGCGGGCAAGTTTTGTACCTTGGTGCCCGACAACAACGTCAGTCGCGCCGATTATGTCATCCTTAAAACACCTGAAAATCGCGTTTTTTTCTTCGCCATTTTCATATCGCACAAGCCAATATCATGAAACCCTATTTTTTAGGAACTCCTCGTAAATAGACATCTTTACATTAATTACTAAGCCGATCGATAAAAGAACTGCCTCCCTACACATGGTCAGAGCACTCAGACAACCAGTTGCGAAAATGTTGAGACACTTGACCAGGAAAACACCCTTTCTTAGTAAACATCCCATAAAATCACACAACTCAAAGGTTAAACAACTCCCCCTTCCCTCCCCTATTTTCAATGTTGTTCCTCGAAAATTTCAGCATGATCTGCTATTGTGACCAACTTTGAGAAGGGAGAGCGAGGGGTCTGAAACATACGACCTTATAAGTACCCTTGACGTCCAAATTAGGTACAATGTCTCAAGTCTTTTTGCAACTGGTTGTAGCTAGCAAAAGGACGAAGAAATGATAATATTTTCACAACTAGAGTGTAATCCGAAATTGACTGGACAAATTGGACCAGCAAAAAGTTGCTCACCGTTTTATTTCAGCGCGAACATGCGATCACAGTATCACATGACGTATTATTTACACAGACTAATGCTAATCATTTCAATCTACGCACGTTTCTTGCGTCTATAGCAAACGCAAACAAACCTTCGAGAAAGAATATGAGGTTTTGCGTCATTGCAAGAAGATAGCAACGTTCTTGAAAAATACATAACGATATTGAGAAACTAAGGCAACTTTTAGAAGAAACGCTCCTTTTTTACTGAAATTCGCGCTAATTAAGGCCGTAGAGAAATGTCGAAAAGGCACGTTTTGGACATTCTATTCTTAAACGCCTAATCGCAGTGGAATAAAAAGCTGTTTTTTCAAATCAAGTCATTACATTGATAACTTACAACAACCATGATTCATTTCCGAAAAGCAAATCCAGTGCTATATCGCGATGTGCGACTCAGACAAGCAGTTGCAAAAAGGTTGAGACCCTTTCCAAAAAAAAAAATGTTCATCCCGTATAAAAGCGACCGCGTAACACAAATGAAATCAATACCATGTGCTACTGAACCCCTCTCCCTTTCAATGTTGATGACTGTTAGTTTGAATGGCATTTTTGATCTGGTACAACATTGATAAGAGGAGAGGGGGTGGGGACTTGTTGAAAACCATGTTAG
>JAJGOT010001423.1:0-15312 GCA_022457155.1 Cladopsammia gracilis
CTCCGACATTTATGAATCAGTGCTTTCTCAATTGGCAAGTTTGGACTAAATTGCTGCTGAAGGAGCTAGGGTAAGATCGCGCGTTCAGTGGGCAGAGGAGGGGGAGTCCTCTTCTAGTTTCTTTCTAAGATCTGAGGCGAAGCGTGGCGCCGATTCTTGGATCGCGGCCATGCGGTCACAAAATGGTACCCTAGTAACGGACTTGAATGGTATTCTAGATTCATGGAGAGATTTTTATTCTACTCTATTTACCACCTGCTCCATTGACCCGCGGTCCAGGCTCGTTTGCTGTGTAACTTGACGGCTCGCCTTCCTTTAGAACAAGTCCCTTTGTGTGAAGGTTTACTAACAAATGAGGAGGTTCTGCTTGCCCTGCGGGGAATGGCGAAAGGAAAGCCCCCGGTTCTGATGGACTTCCCCCAGAATTTTACCTCTCTTTCTGGGATTGTCTCGGAGAGGATTTAGTGCAGGTCTTTAACGACTCTTTTATGTCTGGACGTCTTCCTCCTTCTCGGCGCCTGGCCCTGATTTCTTTGATTTTTAAGAAAGGCGATCGTCTCCTTCACAAAAATTGGAGACCCATTAGTTTATTGAATGCGGACTATAAGATGGTGTGCGCGGGCCTTGGCAGGTCGACTACTGAAGGTCCTTCATTTGGTGGTCGCTCCTGACCAGACCTGTGGAGTTAAGGGCCGCTATATTGGTGAAAATGTTGCTTTATTGAGAGATATAGTTGCTTACACCCAAGAATCGGGCCATTGTGTTGCCATTTTGGCCTTAGACCAAGAGAAGGCTTTTGATCGTGTAGATTGGAATTTTTTGTTTACTGTTCTTGCTCATTTGGGTTTTGGCCCGGATTTTATTCGTTGGGTTCAGTTACTTTATACTGGTGTTTCCAGTGCAGTTTTAGTCAATGGATATACCTCAGACTTTTTCTGGCCTTCGCGAGGTGTGAGGCAGGGTTGCCCTCTATCTCCACTTCTTTATGTTTTATCCATGGAAGTCTTGGCTGCCAACATCCGGGCCAACCCTTTCATTGTTGGGATTTCTTTACCTCGGGTGCCCAGGCCCCTCCCAGTTTTGTCCTTATATGCAGACGATACGTCTGTCATTGTCTCCTCTGATCTGGCCCTAGTCTCTGTTTTTGATGTTTATGATGACTTCGAGAAAGGTTCGGGCGCTAAGCTCAATTTAGACAAGTGTGAAGGGTTGTGGTTGGGGGGGTGGCGTGGTCGCACAGATGCGCCTATCTCCATCCAATGGACTGATGTCAAAATCAAGGCTCTGGGTGTCTACGTTGGGAATTGTGATGTGGAGGAAGCGAATTGGGTGCCCCGGATTGAGGCTGTACGCAATGTTTTAGGGTCTTGGCGCCACCGTTTTTTATCATTTCAAGGGAAAGTTCTAGTTATTAACTCTTTAGCGCTTTCTAAAGTATGGTATGTGGGCGCGCTTGTTGGGTTGCCCCCATGGGCTCGGCTGCAATTGGATCAGTTGATTTTCTCTTTCCTTTGGGGGGAAAGCCGGACAAGGTCGCGCGGAACGTTGTAGTTCATCCCCGTTCCCGTGGCGGCCTTGCCATGATTTCTCTAGAAGCCAAAATTAATGCGTTATTGGTACAATGGGTCAAGCGGTTTCGTGGTTCTCCTGGTGGTTGGGTGTCCTTACTTACGTATTGGTGTTTTGATCGTTTTGGTGTGGATCCTTGTGTTGTCTTTGCTAATCCGTCCTTTTACTCTCCTGATGTATTCCCGGCGTTCTATCGTTCTCTTTTCTCTGCTTGGCGTGTTCTGGGGGGGGGGGTGGCTCTCACTTCCGGTCTGGCTATCGGTTCCTTTTTTCCATCTGGGCCGGTGCCAGTAGAGGCCATCTCCTCCAAGGGAGTTTATGTTGCTTATCTCTCTTCTCTGGGTTGTGTTCCTCATTGTGTGTCTAAGTTTCGTACTACCTATGGTGATCTGGATTGGGATTCTACGTGGTTTAGTCTTTCGTGTATGCCGCTTGACCGTCCTGTTTTTGATGTTAACTGGCAGCTAGGCCATGGGGTTCTTTTTACGGCGGACCGGTTGTCTTCTTTTAGATATCGTTTTGACCCTTCTTGTTTTTGCGGCCGTGGTGACGAATCTTTAGAGCACCTCTTTTTTCTATGCCCACTTATCCAGCAGGGCATTGCTCGGATTCAACTGGCCCTCTCCGCTGCTTCCCCCTTAGCTCCTCCCATCGATGCTAAGGTTATGTTGTTTGGTTTTTCGTCTGATGACTTTCGTTGTGTTCCTCTTGTTTTTGCGTATTTACTCAATGTTCTGAAATTTTTGGTTTGGAAGCAGCGGAACGACTTCCGGTTCCGCGATGTGCGTCCTTCAGGCCCTAAGCTTCTTGTGCAGCTTAGGGCCAGGGTTTCATTTTTTCTCCCGTTTTTTTATAAACGTTTTCAGTCCCCGCGTCGCCGCGGTTTCTTTTCACGTCAGTTGGGCGCACGGGGCGTAGTTGGCCTTGTCAGTGGCGAGACTTTCTCTGTTTGTTTGTGATTTTGGTTTTCTCCCAGGTAATTGCGGTCGCCTTTATTGGTAGCACTGCGTGAGCCCAATTCTTACTGTTCTTATTCACTTCTTTGCTTATTCCCCTTTTTTGTCTTGGGTGATCGTGGTCGCCTTTGTTGGTTGTACTACGGGATCCTTTGCTTTACTTGTTCTTCTCATTACTGCGTTTTTGGGGATCGTGGTCGCCTTTAGTGGTTGTACTGCGTGACCCTTTTGTTGGGTTTTGTCTCGTCACTGCTTTGTTGGTTTTTCATTCTGGTTAGTGCGGTCGCCTTTGTTGGTTGTACTGCTCGAGCCCGCCCTGGTCCTCACTCTGGATATAGTAGTCTTAGTTCTTATTGCATGTGTTACTCGTATTTTATCCGTCTTATTTTATTGTCTTTACTTTTTCGTTTCTTTACTTATTCGTTTTCAGCTCTGGGAGATCGTGGTCGCCTTTATTGGTTGCACTGCGTGGTTCTTTTGGCTGTACTTATTCTGGTGAGCGTGGTCGCCTTGATTGGTTGTACTGCGTGATCCTTTGCTTTTCTTGCTCCGTTATCTTGTATCTTAGTTTTTACTAATTGGATTTTAGTGCATGTCCTGGGTTTTTACCCGTATTTTATTAGTCTTATCCAAATTGTTTTATGGTTTTATTTAAATAGTCTAGTTACTGTAGTCAGTGGCCAGTGTTTTCTTTTTATTCTTCCCGGTGAGGTGGGGTCCGATTCCCCAGCGAGTTTGGCAAGCTGGTGCTCCCTCACCCTGGCGTTCTCCGCGTCCCAGTTTTTATTTCCCCTTTTATATGATCGTAGGGCATTGCACTCCGCCCTACGGAACGCCAGAGATACAAAAAAAAAAAACACAGGGAAAACACCGGTTCTCGTCCGATCACCGAAGTTAAGCCCTGTCGGGCGAAGTTAGTACTTGGATGGGTGACCGCCTGGGAATACCTCGTGTCGTAGGCTTCTCATTTTTTTTTCCTTCACTCCGTTTCATTTTTCAGTTTTTTGGTTCCGTCAAGGAGCCACTCGTCCTAAGGAGAGCAAGCTGAAGCCAAATTGCAACGTGCACAAAGCCAACGAGGTTTAAAACGCTGTTATTTTAAAGCTTTTTAACGCGTTCGAACATTTAATAGCTAGCTAGCTAGCTAGCGCGCGCAAGCGCGCAAACATTTGAATTTCGCGCGTGCGTGCGTGACTGCAGAGTAACGCCTGTCACATCACAATTATTCGTCCAGGCGATAACTGGCCGCCGAGACAGTGAAATATAGGGCCTGCCTTTTTTAACAGTGGAAACGTCAGTGACAGGCATGAAACTGAATAACGCAACAAAGCTACGATAAAAGCGCCGCATATATATTATTGTAACTGGTTTTGTATTTTTATTTTACAATTGAATTTCCTCGATTAAATTGTTTCATATGTGATATCATTTTATCTTTATCCTAGTACAGTTTTTAACTGTTTTTAGAGTATCCGATTAAGGATTAATGATTAATTAAAGCCGCTGTTAACACGAAGGTATAAATATTTTTTTTAAAAAAAGTTAAACGGTCACGGTCGCACGCAAATTCAGCGCGAAGAGAGAATAGGCCTTTTCAGAGTTGTCAAGCGAAAAAACAAACCGCCTACACTAGTGAACGAAGAATTAAGGACTTTACTCACGATTTCCAGTAATGTACTCCTTGCTCAGATGCAAAAGAAAATCGCCGCGATGGCCAAAGCACACGTCCGTCCGCCAGCAACTTTCACGCTGAAAACAAAGTGTAACGAAATGCAATGTTAGCGTTATGTAGCTGTAAATCAGTTTAGCGAAGGCAGACAAACACAATTAACTGAAAACAAACTTACCTTTTCGTCGCAAACTGTGCTTACTTCTCTATTTGTCTGCCAGCTCATACACGTACGCTGCTCTGCTCAAATTTAAACGATCGTACGCCGGTCAAAGTCTGTCACCTGAAATCACAGCAAGCGTTCAGTTAGTAGAATTTTAACCCGGCCACAGGCACACCACTAAAGTAGTCGGGGACTAGCGCGAACGCAGGTCCCCACTACCAGAAATTATACGTTCGAGTTACCCACATTTGGGGTAATCGCAAGGGTCAACCCAATCGAAGTGCAATGAAAGGGCCTCACCTTGAGAGGACTGCCTCCTTGATCACAGTACCTCCCGCGTCAGGTAAGTTTTTTGTGTTTAAATGAATGGCCGGCCCCCAGTAGGGTGAAGTGCAATGCCGCCAGACGAAAGTCTGAGATCCATTCACAGAAACGAGGCAGTACACCAGTACGCAACAAACCAGGGAATCGAACCCCGACCTCTACAAACGGAATACAGGACAAACGAGAACAAGACAAACATAGACAGGACTATTCACAAGTTAAAAACGCGGAAGGCACTGACTGACTACTAACTGCAAAACAAACTAGCACACTCATTCAGAACACCTAAGAGAGGCACCACAGTACGACCAACTAAGGCGACCAAGTGGGCCACAGGAAAAAAAAAAAAAAAAAAACGGGAGGGGTGATAAGAAGACAAGGAAGACGATAGGAAGAATTACAAATTAAGAGATAGACGACCATGAGAAACCGAAGCAAAGACCCCACGAGCGCCCCACTGACGATGGAAATAGCGGCGGCGGCGTGAGGACTTAAACCTTTTAAAAAACAAGGGCAGGTAAAACTTAACCCGAGCTTTAACACTTTCAATGACAACTACGGCACCAGGACGAACATCTCGAAAGCGAAAGTCGTTCCGGGCACCCCAGATAAAGAATTTGCAGACATTAAGGACGTACACGAAAATCCGGGGAACACACCTAAGTTCATCAGAGTTGAAGCCAAATAGCACATGACGAGGAAGTAACGAAGGGGACATTGGGGAAAAGGAAAACAACAGGGATTGTAACCAGGACAGAACACTTTGGGCAAGGGGACAATAAAAGAACAGATGACAAGGGGTTTCTAGCACGTGACCACAGAAACAACGAGGGTCGTAATTATAACCAAAACTAATGAGACGATCAACAGTGTAGAGGACTCCATGAGCAACCTTCCAAGATAAATCGATAACTGGGCGGTCAAGGGAAAAAAAGAAAAGTTCCCTCCACGTAGTAGACCAATAAAGGACACCGAACGTGGGAAGGAACTTATCAACACAATGAGGAGGAGACATGTTCTCAGACAGTAAATACAGATAGGTCGATTTAGTAGTCATGCTCGATGCGGACAAAACTTGGTGAGGAGAAGACGAGGCAATAACCAAGGAAGAGCGGTTGGCGGAAAAGGAGCCGTCAGCCGCCCGCCAGGCAGAAAGAAGAGAACAGTAGAAAGGAGGCAGAGCTCGAGGATTAAAACTGAAAGGGCGTGAAAGAACATCCAACGGAGTAACATTAAAGAGGGACTGACACCAATAGCACAGGAAAGCAGACCAACTAGAAGGGGAGGAAACAAAACGACGGATCCATTGAAGAACAAGGGACCAAACTTTCAACTTAACATCAACTACAGAAAACCCACCAGACGAAGGGAACTGGACAACAACAACACGGGAAACCAAGTCTTTCTTACCCTTCCAGAAGAAATTGAAGACAAGTTTACACAGTTCAGAAAGAACCCAAGGAGGCATGTGGACGAGAGAGGCCACATACCAAACACGAGATAAGGCGAGGGCGTTAATAACAAGAGCTCTGCCACCATAGGAGAGAGAACGGCTTTTCCAAGAAACGAGAACATTCTCGACCGCAGTGAGCCGAGGCCGCCAGTTATCTTCTTCAACATTTCCAGGACCTAAATAAACACCTAAAACTTTCAACTTGACAGAGGACCAGTCCAAGGCGAAGGGGGCATCCAATCTACCAGACCAGGAACCTAACCACAAGCCCTTCGACTTGGACTGGTTCAATTTGGAACCGGAACCTCTTTCGAAGAGGGCATAAGTGTCGAGGCAGGCAGCTATGGAGTCATCGGTACAAACAATAAGAGACGTGTCATCAGCATACTGTGAGATAGGGGAAAGAGGGCTGGGGGAACCCGGGAGAGAAAGGCCTTTGATACGGTGATTGGCTCGGATGTTGACAGCCAAAACTTCAGAGACAAGCACATACAGTAGAGGAGACAGGGGACAACCTTGACGAACACCACGAGACAACGAAAAAAAGGACGACAAGTAACCATTGACATTAACCGAGCTTTGGACATTAGTGTAGAAAAGATCAACCCAACGAATGAACGAGGGACCAAAGCCCATGGACACCAACACAGAACGCATAAATCCCCAATCCACCCTATCAAAAGCCTTCTCCTGGTCAAGAGAGAGAATAGCAACAGGAGTGTTCGACCTGGTAGCGAAGTCAACAACATCCCGTAGAAGGGCAACATTCTCACCGATGTATCTCCCAGGAACCCCACACGTTTGGTCTTTGCTAACGACCAAGTGAATCACTTTAAGCAGGCGACCAGCAATGACCCGAGATGCAAGCTTATAATCAACATTAAGGAGGGAGATCGGACGCCAGTTGCGAGCGTCTAGGCGATCTCCCTTCTTAAAGGACAATGAAATTATACCTCTGCGCTGAGAAAGGGACAAACAACCAGAATCGTAAGAAAAATTAAGGACAGAGACAAGGTCAAGACCAATTACACTCCAAAATTTTACGTAGAACTCCATGGGCAGGCCATCAGAGCCAGGGGCTTTACGTCTGGCCATGCCCATGAGGGCTGTAAGACATTCTTGAGGGGAAATAACACCCTCACAGAGATCTGCCTGGGGGGGAGAAAGTACAGAAGTAATATTACGAAGTAAGGATTCCTGAGCATCAACCTCCACCGGGGCAGCGGAGAAAAGTGCAGAATAGAAAGAAGACAGAGGACGACAGAGATCAGAGGGAGACGACACTATGGAACCATTGATCTCTTTCAGCGCAGAAATATGACGGTCAGCCGATCGCTTTTTCTCTAGGCCAAAAAAGTAGGCCGAAGAAGTTTCACCCTCCTCTGCCCAACGGATACGCGACCGGACCTGAGCACCCTTGGCCACTTCCAGATCAAGAAGGGCTAACTGATTGAGGGTAGAGCGGTATGGGCCAAGACAGGATACATTGCCAGAATCAATTTTATCTTTTAGATGTTGGGCAAGCCGGGTCAACAAAGCACGGGACTGGGCGGAAGTTTTAGAACGAGAGGAACAATAAGACATAGAAAGACCCTTAATCTTAGCCTTGCCAGCATCCCACCACTTGACTAGGGAAGGAAACTGGGATTTTTGACGCTGCCAACCAGACCAGAAAGAAGAAATGAGCTGAACATACTCCTCCTCCTCCAGGACAGAAGTATTGAGCTTCCAGAGACCAGGGCCAGGTGGAACAACATCAGGAACAGAGACACAAAACTGAACGGCACAATGATCAGAGTAAGCACACGGAACAATCTGACAAGACGACACCGAAGAGATCCACGAATAGGGACAGCCAACAAGGTCGATGCGAGAAGAGGCAAGACCGTTCCACCTGGTCCAAGTAAAGCTGGAGGAAGAGGGATGAAGATATCTCCAGATATCAACAACACAAGAATTGTCAAAGAGGCGAGAGAGAGCAATTGTGCTCTCGCGGGAGGTATCCTCTACAATAGACCCAGCTCGGTCGAGCGAACGATCAAAGACAGTATTAAAGTCGCCAACCAACACAGTCGGGATGGAAGGGTCTACATTAGAGGACACATCGTCAAAGAAGAGGTCTCTTGCAGGTTTATGGTTGGGGGCGTAAACACAGACAACACGAAAGGATTTGCCACCGAACAGAAACTCACACTGAAGAAACCGACCATTGGGGTCACACCAAGAATCAACAAAAGACAGGGAAGGGCGGAAAAGCACAATACAACCACAAGACCGATTGGTACCAGGAGAAACAGCAAAAGAATAACCAGACGAAGAGAACCAGGAGGCACATTCACTGGCAGACGCACAGTGAGTTTCCTGGAGACAAATTACATCAACCGCCAAAGTACGAAACCACTGCAAGAGACCCATTCTTTTAGACGGGTCACGAATGCCATTTACATTTAAAGACAATAATGATAACGCCATTAATAGAACTGTAAGGGAGGCCATCATTTCTTTTTGGCAGAAGCCTTCGAGGGCCTAGCATAAGGCACCATCCTCGGCAAACTTCTATGTCCACCAGAGGAAGGAGAACGGGACCGACCGCGTCCTGCTAGAGGACGGGGGCCATCACTATCAGAGGAGGAGACCAGGGGTCGTTTAAGGCCATGATCGTCAACAGTTTGGCCATACTCCAAATCACCCTGAGAGTTAACTCTTTGTGCACACTCGTTTTCATCAATCTCACCCCCTTCCAGGACTCGGGCAGAAACAAACTTTTGGCCATGCTCCAATTCATCCGTCACACCCTCCATGGGGGCAGCGGCACTATCATTACTGCCACCGACATTGGGCGGCTTACTTTTATTATTATCACCAACATTGGGCGATTCATTACTATTACTATTACTTTCGTCACCAGCATTGGGCGACACATAATTACCATCAACATTGGATGGTTTACTACTACAATTACTACTGCCATCAGTATTGGATGACTTACTATTATCACTATTGTCACCAACATTGGGTGATACACTACTGTTACTATTGTCACCAGCATTGGGTGATACATTACTGTTACTATTGTCACCAACATTGGGTGAATCATTACTGTTACTATTGTCACCAACATTGGGTGATACATTACTATTACTATTGTCACTATTGTCACCAACATTGGGTGATACACTACTGTTACTATTGTCACCAACATTGGGCGACTCCATAGTTACTTCATTATTAACATTTATAGCACTAGTTACAGGAAGTATGCTTTGGCTATCCTGAGAGGGAGTGGTGGAGTCTTGGGTCTCCATGGCAGGAGAGTCCAAAAGCCAGTTATTAGCTGCATTCCCAATACGGAATCCAAAGCCAAGAGAGTCAGTAGGGGGGGAGGGGGCAGTAGGGGGAGGGGAGGGGTTGGCAGGGGGGGAGGGGAGGAGGGAGGGGGAGGGAGAGGAAGAGGGAGGGGGAGGAGGAGGGGGAGGGGTAAAGGAGTGACCCGGAGCAGCGAGGGTGGAAGATTCAGCAGGGGTCGGGTCAGTAGATGCAGAAACCTGATCAGCATTTTCAGGGACACCCCAAGGATTAGGGCAGTCCCTGGCAAAATGACCGCTCATACGACACAACCGACATTTATCCTTGATGGGGCAATCAGCAGCTTTGTGCCCGTCGTCTCTGCATATGTCGCACTGGAGGGGTTGACCTGGGTACCAAATTTTGATACGGAAGGAGCCGATCTTGAGATTCCGAGGGATTTCATGTTGGATTGTCATCTCCAGGAGGCGAGAGCCGGCTTTGGTTTCGGGCAGAGTTCCAAATTCACGCATGGCTGTCAGAAGGTCGTCATCATTGGCTTCGAATGGATAGTAATGGACCTGGACTGTGCGAACGCGCGGCCCGTTGTCAGCGAATCTATCAGTCAAGACTTTACACTCCACGCCATCAATTGTGTATTCCTCGCGTCTCTCAATATCAGGCTTGGACTCTGAAGATTGAAAGGAAACTCGGCATATTCTGCCAGGGATAATTTGGATAGTCGAGATGGGCCATTGCGGGTTGAACTTATCAAAAAATTTTTGCGCCATGACATCCCGAGCCGTACCAGGAGGAAAATTGGACAAGCTGAAAACTACGGTGCTTTGGTACCTAAGAGGGGTACCCATACTAGCCAAAGAGAAAAAAAAAACGGGGGGACCGGGGCAAAACCGGGGGGGCCCCGATAAAACACGAAGCGACCAGAGAACCGGGGGGGAATAAGAAGAAAAAATACGGCTCACCAGATCACTAAGTTAAGCACAGGTTAAGCACCAATGAATTGGGCCACGAACTGGAGGGGCGCCAGGAAGGTCCAAAATGGCCGCCCCGAACGCACCACCAAGAATGAAGAGGAAGACCGCTTCAAACAACACTTGCTGAAGAGAGAGACGCCTTGCGACGCTGAACAAAAAATGGCAGCGCCTTCGGCGAAACACTCCCGCGTCAGGTAAGTATGAAAATCGCGGTTCGGCCACCAACGGAAAAACTCACTTACCGTCAGGTCCCTTGTGGTAGTAGAGCCCGGGCCTGGCAGCGTCCTTTATCGGTACACGTGTCTGGGTATGGAGAGTGGTCCTACGAGGAATAGAGAAGAGAAAATGCTCAAATTATTCTGTTTTAAATTGAATATTTCTTCCCGAAGGGAAGTGGGCCGCGCTCGGAGGTAGTGCTATACCGAGGCAACCCGTGGCTGGGACGAGGCAAGCCTCTTTTCCACAGCCCAGTTCCAAAAATCAGTTTAATATATGAGCTGCTCAATGAGCAGCGTATCAGATATTAAGCTGATAAGAACAGATGGCGGTAAGGAAAATTTATTTCAAAAAGGGCTTAACTACACTGATAGAATTAAATTAAATTACCCATAAAAAGTAAATCCGATAAGCTAATTACAGAATGTAGGTAAAACAGGTCAGTGTACTACTTAAAGTAAATGCACAAATTATTATGCTCATTAACATAACATAAGGCGGGGGAACCCCATAATGAAAGAAACTTAGTGCGTGACAAACGCAAGAAATCAAGCTTAATCCTATTAATAATAACCTTAGACGCATGCGCAATAATCGCATTAGAGTTTTCAGAGCCGTTATGAAAAGTAGCCTTATTGCGAAACTTCCAGATAGAAATCAAGATGCATTTGATCAGAAATATTGAGATGCGATTATTAAGTTGCGAAATTGGAGGCCACTGAAAAAAGAAAACTGACAAATACGTAGCAGAAAAAGTCCTACCAGGACAAATAAGGGCTGCGAGGCTGGGTGAAAAATGTGACCAAACGCGCTTAACACGCGGGCAATTCAAAAAGCAATGATCAATTGTTTCTTTCCTAATACATGAAGCACATCGATCAGAAGATATGTACCCCCAACTTCGAAGTGAATCTCGCACCTTAATACCCCTAAGAGTGATTAGCCAAACCAGATCATTTAAGTAATTTTCAGATAGGGGGTCCCGCACATTCGACCAATGGTCTGCCAAGACAAAACCAGGGCCGACTAAGCGGGACCAACGAAAAGGGAGAATCGGAGGGGATGTCTTATCCTTTCGAAGTTCAAGATAGCAAGCCTTAGAAGAAAAGGAAAAACTGGAAGGAACGCGCTGCAACTTATCAAGAGCTTTAAAAAAGGTTGAATAAAACTTAGTCGGGATGGCCGCACTAGGTGATCTGTTATCCCGCAAATGTGACCAATGTGGGCGTAGACCCGCAAGTCTACTCCCACAAAAGTACTTAGCAAGATAAAAACATTTAGAATCGAGATCCGAAAGGGATAACAGGGTAGAGGCGACTTTTAGCGCAGAACACTTGACTACAAAATCCACAAGGCCCAGGCCTCCATCGGAGACTGGGCAATGAAGCGCCTTACGAGCCACAGTTTCAATTTTTGAACCCCAGAGGAAAGGCCAGATTAGACGATTATATCGATCAATAACCCACTTAGGGGTAATTAAAACCCTAGATAGATACAAAAGTTTACTAACCCCTAAAACATTGATAATCATGGCCTTTCCAACTAGAGAGAGAGATCTAGTCTTCCATAAATTAAGTGAATTTTCTAATTTAGACAAACGAGGATCCCAATTATCCCGCTCAACATTGACTGTACCGAAGACCACCCCAAGAATTTTCATTTTTCTAACCCAAGTGAGGCCAAATGGCTGGTCGCTCCGATTTTTCCAGGCTCCCAGCCACATGGCTTCAGACTTAGACAAATTTAACTTAGCCCCGGATCCTCGTTCGTATAAATAAATTACCTCAAAAAGACGCTGAAGTGAATAAAAATTCTTTAAAAAACAAGTACTATCATCAGCGTATTGACCAAGCTTAAAAAATTTCCCACCTGCCCCAGGAAGGAGAAAGCCTTCGATATCAGTGGTGTTACGAATTTTGCAAGCCAATACTTCAACGCATAAAACATACAGAAGGGGAGACAGGGAATCCCCCTGCCGAACCCCGCGTTCAAGATTCACTTGATCTGTTAACCAACCGTTAACAAGAATTCGCATATTAGCACCATAATATAATGTAGAAATCCAATTACAAAAAGAAGGGCCAAAACCGAAACGAAGAAGTAGATTCATTAAGAAGGAACGATCAACACGATCGAAAGCTTTCTCCTGGTCTAAACTAAAATACCCGTCTCATTTGTGCGCTCGACATAATCGAGACAATCACGTAATAAAATCAAATTCGAAAAAATAGTGCGCCCTGGAACAAGAACAAGTCTGATCGGGATTAACAATTGACGCTAAAACTTTAGAGAGACGAACCGACAATGCCTTTGAGCATATTTTATAATCAACATTCAAAAGTGAAATAGGACGCCAATTCTTTAATAATTTCCTGTCACCTTTTTTAAACAAAAGCCGAGTAGCGCTAGATTTCATTGATTCACAAAGCTCAGATTCACTTAGACACAAATTAAAAACTTTTTTACCCCACATTTGGGGTAATCGCAAGGGTCAACCCAATCGAAGTGCAATGAAAGGGCCTCACCTTGAGAGGACTGCCTCCTTGATCACAGTACCTCCCGCGTCAGGTAAGTTTTTTTTTTGTGTTTGCGTCGAATGGCCGGCCCCCAGTAGGGTGGTGCAATGCCGCCAGACGAAAGAAACTCCCCAAACATATACGTTACTAACAAACACATACAAGACATGACATGACGCACGAGAGGGTTAACCGTTACGCCAACTTCGCCGGGGAGTCGAACCCCGCCTCCCGCTAAGGTCGCGCAGTGCAATGCGACCTGATGCAAAAATTAGCAAAAATTAAGACAAAAAAACTTCACAAAACAAAACATCACGGAAACAAACACCCAACATATAGCAAGCAAGGCAGACCTCAGAGTACAACCAAAAAAGGCGACCCCTTTGGAAAACCCAGCCCGAAAACATTAAGGAGCAGACTGCAATTTCGTCCCAGGGGCGAAGCTGATCTCTCCCGAACGGATGAGGTCTTTGGCCAACCGGATCTGCCGAGCCGACATAGAGGTACCACCACGAAGGTTGCGGAACCCCTTGTGCTTGTCTCGGAAGAAGACTGAGGCCCATCCAGGCACCTTGGCACCGGCGAACCAATCCCAAAAATCTGGAGGGCACCTAAGTTCCGGAGGGGAAGTAGTGACCACAGTGGCCACCACGGAACCATCCGAAGACACATTAGATGGGGGGGGAGTACCACCCGGGACGGGGGTGCACTGGGACCCAGGAATAACCTGAGAAGCAGCGGCCTCCCCCGACACCGAGGCAACCCCGGGCACAGACGGGACAGAGGAAACAGCAGGGAGGGAAGACTCGAAGAGCATCGGAGTAGCGGATGGCTCCTGCGAGGCACCAGACTCCCCGGATACAGGCTGCGAAGAAGGAGTAGACTCCTCAATCTGCAGCCGATCCTCCCAAGCCTCACCCTGAGTAGGGGGGGGAAACGCCGCAGCCCCCTCCGAAGAGGGGGCCGACGACCCAGGAGGAACACCCTGATCAGGAGTGGGAGCACTGTGCTGCTCTCCCACAACCCGGTCTTCCCTAACCTCCGGGGGAGGGGGGGCCGGACTTACGGCGACGCTTGGCCTTGGGCTTGCCCGAAGACTTGGCCTTCGGCTTCTGCGACGACTCACCCTGGGACCGAGTGCGACGAGAGCCATCAGGGACGGACTCAGCATGGCACACGACAGCCACATCGCCAGACATGAGAGAGGTCTCACTCTCGGAGCAGGAACCCCCATCAGCAGGCGCGACGTACGGTGGATCGAGATCCGTGGTAGACTCGGCAGGAGCAGTCCGGCCAGAGGGCTCCGCCGAAGCAGAACCCCAAGCCCTCCTGCACTGCCGAGCAACGTGGCCAGGCTGGTGGCAACGGCGGCATTTCCCATGGTCCGGGCACTGCCTAACACGGTGGCCAGGTTTCCGGCAGATAGGGCAGACGGAAGGCTGACCAGGATACCACACCCGACAGTAGAAGCCCGCCACGCGAAGGAGAGATGGAATATCCTTGGTGACAGACATCGTAACACGCCGAGTGCCGGAGGAGATGCTTGGATAGCCATTGTGGGGCACCTGGGCTACTTTACGAACTGACCCAAAAGGAGCCAACAACTCCCTCACGGAAGCGTCGGACACCTCACAAGGACAGTCGCGCAGATAGACCAGGCGCGATCGAGCATCAGCAGACTGGACTGGGAGGACGGCACCATTGACCATGACGCCAGTCTCCACCATCTCAGAGACAGAATCCGCACTACCAAAGGTAAGACGAACCTTCCCCTGAGACAGGAACTGGATGCACTTGACATCATCCGGAACAACATGGGCAAGACCAGGCATGATGTCGTCTACGCCGGTGGTCCTGTAGACGTCGAGCGGGAACACGACGACACAGCTACACGAGCAGTCTAGCTCACCAGACATCGTAAAAGCAAAAATCGGCAAAACTCCGAAAAGTTAAGCCGAGTTGCCCACGGACAAGAAATGGATGGGTGACCAAGATGGCCGCCCAAAAGCGCAGTGATAAAATCACCGAAGAACTTCAGGAAACTTCTCACCGAAGTTCGCAAACCTAGCAATGAACGCCTTACAACTCTAGTAAAAAAATACTAGAGCCTTCGGCAGAACACGCGTCAGGTAAGTATGAAAATCGCGGTTCGGCCACCAACGGAAA
>JAJGOT010001427.1:0-14857 GCA_022457155.1 Cladopsammia gracilis
GACTTGCCTTGACTGGAGGGATGATGAGTGGAGAGATTGATATGGGTGGGAATAAGATTTCGAATGTGGGTAAAGCAAGCGACAGCACAGATGCTGCGACAAAGGCCGATGTGGATGCGGTGCAGAGTCAGATTCATCAATCCCAAATCACTTTATCCGGTGCGAAAAACGTGTTTCACTTGTGGATGCATAATATTGATGAGTCAAGTGATGAGTCGAATATCACAGGGGCAGAGATAGATAATTTCATGGGAACGCCTCACAGATTCAATAAGAATGCATATGCATTTCAAATTGCTAAGCAAGCCGACAACAGATTCTTGGGAAGACTTGGTTTTAATTTTTATCCAATTCCTGAGGGGGAATATACGATTTGTTTCGAATTTTTTCCTGCTAAACTTCAGGGAGCGACTTTAAATTGTGTGTCGACTTCACTTAATGTCGCGAGCCAATCCTCAGAAAAAGTGGATGGGATTTCACCTGTGCAAACAATGATCCGATCGATCGTTCACGTGCACAAATGGCACATTTCGCCTCCAGAATATTTGATGGTGGACATGCATTGGACAGGAACAGCTTCTGATGCAGTGAACGAAAATGCGCATTTGATTGTCTATGGGGTGAAGGGAAATGTTTCAGATGTTCCAGCGAGCGTTTTCGATTCGCCGTTTTCATTTGAGAGTGAGAAGATGGTTATGCAAACAAAGCTTGACACGAATGGGCATAGGATCATTGGAAATCGAGTCACGGTTGAAGGGCATTTCCGCAAAAGTGATGACCCGAATCATTTCTTGTTTGGTGTTTCAAACTTTCTATTTTTTCCTCAGGATGTGAAAATTGTGAGTGCTGGAATGATTCATAAAAATAGGTCTAGACAATCCAGAGTGGATATCAATGTTGGAGTGGAAAGAGGATCTACAGTGACTTGGAATGGTTTATCAAGTTCGGTGAAATGTGAATACAATGTGGGTGATGGAATTGTTGTCAGGAAAATGCAAACAGTTAATTTCTCAGTCCCAAAAGTGAAATTGGGAAATGATGATGTAGTTTTGCTGAGCGTAATTGTGGAATCATTATAATTTCGAAAAAGTTTAAAAATATATATTCATATAAAATGGAGTTGACGAAAGAAGAAGTGAAGAAAATAGTTGCCGAGGATCCAAAAGATGCTCAATACGGTATCGTGATACCTCTGGATAAATCAAGATTCAAGCTCAGAGATGTGAAATTCACAGTTGCTGAGTCATTTCTGGATGAGAGAAGTGCAGAACCCACTTTCTCCCTGAAAATCAAATTGGAAAAAGATTATTTGGATTCCTTCCTGCTGATAGAAGAGCATACAATCAAACTTGCCATGGATAATAAGAAGAAAGTGAAAGATTTCGCTGTCAGTCTTGGGAAAACCACAAACAAGTTAATGGTTGCAAAGCCTGAAAGCGTGATTGCATCTGCCGACAAATATGAAAAAGAATCATTCAAACTCGTGAGACAAATTGACGATCGCGATGAATTTGAACTTTGGGGGAGACTCTATCACAGGCCACAAAACTTGAAAATAACCACACCTTTTTGGAGAATGTTTGAAAAGAGAAATGGGAAGAAAGGAAAGAGACCGTTGGATAATCCAAATGATTTAATGCGTCGTAACATTGAAGGCGATGTGATTATTTACCTCAAACAAATATTTTTAGGTAAGCGCAAAGCACTAACATGTATCGCAGAAGAAGTGTTGGTAAAGAAAGATACAGTGATTACTTCAGCATTCGATGACTTCACAGATGATGAATCAGATGAGGAGTGAAAGTGATTGCTGTCAAGGCAGGCAGAGTGCCTGTTTTGATTAAAAAATTCATTTTTCATATAAAAATGAATTTGTCAGCCGAATTTTTTTCTTCCTTTGTCAAAGGCACCCCATATGTTCAAATGAAACTTGGAATGAATGGAAAAAAAGCATTGATCTTTGTCATCCCAGAATGCGTTTGCAAAATCTTTAAGAGCAAATATGGCTATTCCGTTGGCATATATTTGGATGAATCTCCACCCAGAGTTCGAGAAGTGATGCAAAAATTAGAGAGTAAAATCAGAGAAATTGCCATGGAAAGTGAGGCAAAGGTTCGAAACGTGTTGGGAGAATTTGATTGGAAGGAGAAAGATTTCAAACTAGTGAAGACAGACCGAGGTGGGAAAGAGAAAGTGTAGGGAAAGTATCGATTTGATTCAAGAGTTGGTCAAAAGTTGAGAGCAAAAGTGGCCTTTCAAATCGACCACATTTATTTTGGGTTAAACCGAGAAGCCATCACATGCAGCGTCATATATATCCATTAATTTTCAATTCATGTGAATTGAAAATCAGTCATCAACAAGTTCAACTTTCCGAATAAATGCGGGAAATTTCTTACCTCGCTTTGCCATTTGAAATAGCTTCACATAGAGTGCCGCTTCTCTCTGAGAATCCAATTCCTTTTCAAAAGCTGGAGATTTCCAAGTTACTTGATGGCATTCCCCGAGATTATCTAGGAAATATTTCTCACCCTGTTTGAGCAATCTATTGAAAAAGATTTGCCGACGCAATCCAAATCGTTCTAGAATTTCCTCCTGGGTGCGAAAATCTTCTTCCCCATCTATCTGTATGAAAGGTTCATCAGTTTCTTCGCGAATGAAGAAAATTTTCTTGTCTGAACGTCGCTTGAAAACATCTTTATCTGACTTGAGAATTCGATTTATCGTCAGGGATGAGATGCCTGTCTTTTCTGCCGCAGTTCGAAATGAAAAAAAAATTTGTTTTTCACCTCCTTCTTCCTGTATTGAAAACTTCATTTTGTATGAAAAAATGAAAAATCATTTAAAATGCAGAAGAAAGATTTAGAAACATTGGCTCGAGATTTGAATTTGAGAGGTTGGTCCAGACTAAATAAATCTGATTTGGAACTATTTCTCATTCATCATCTCTGGGGCAAACCAAATCCAAGAAATTTAATGGATGAGAGAATTCCAGCAGTGAATGCGCCAATTCTCATTCCAGAAAAGAAACCATTTCCAAAGGTGCAAGAACCAGTTGGAGTGAGTTGGAGTTGGAGTGAAAGAGCAAACTAAACTAAAAATTGGCTGGAGTGGTTGGAGAAGGAACCACCAACTCCACCAAGTTTAAGAAGTATGGCAATGCAAAATTGGTTAAAAGAAATGCGCGACATTGTTAGAAATACAGCAATTGGAGGATTTCTCAAAGAAATGGTTATTCCTGGAAGGCCTGGAGAATTGCCAAGAGATTTCTTCAACCGCATAAGGCCTCAAATCGCATCTTATTTTCATAGAAATACACTGACCAAAGTCAAACTCATGTTGACATGCGTGATGAGTAAAACAGATTTGCATACAGGGCAGTATGAAGAAATGACGCCAACATTTCTCTCAAAGAATAAAATTAATTTAGCAAGCACTGATAAGTGGGAGGTGATTGATCAAATGATTGAAGAAGTAATGGTGAATATGGCTAGATATCAAAAGGGTGGATCAAATTTAAGATTTGAAGAAATTAAGGAATTAGTCATTCCATTCGTGAAATATCAACCACTGAGAGGAAGTTCATACATGCCTTTTGCCAGAGGAATTAGTGAAGAAGAAAGCTATAATTAATATGAAAAACAAAGATGATGAATGCTTCAAATGGTGTGTAACAAGAGCGTTGTTTCCAACTAAGGATCACCCTGAAAGAATAACAGATGAGTTAAGAGAGCAAAGTGGCATGTTCGATTGGGAAGGAATGTCATTCCCAATGTCATTGCAAAGCATCAATACATTTGAAAAGCGACACCAAGACCAAAAGCTATCTATATTCGTGTTTGGTTATGAAGGAGGAGAAATAATTCCTCTGAGAAAATCAAAGGTAGTTGGCACCTATATTGATTTGCTATATTTAACGGAAGAGGTTGATGGAGAAACAAAGACTCATTATTGCTTGATTAACAACCTCAGTCGACTTTTAGCTTCACAAGTTAACAAACATAAAGGAAACATCGTATTCTGTCGCAACTGCCTGATTTCATTTCAATTCGCAGGAAATGTTAGATGAACATGGTGAATATTGCAACCAATATGATTCAATCAAGATGGTAATGCCAAAGAAAGGAAGTGTGGTTGAATTTAAAGACTACCACATAAAGATGGAGCATCCATTTGTAATTTATGCTGATTTTGAATCAAAGCTGAAAAAGATAGATACAGTACTTCCCCCACCAAGCACATCTTACACTGTTAAGATACAGGAGCATTCTCCAGTTTCCTTTGCCTTCCATTTGGTTTTACCTTATCTAAACCGAAAACCAGTTTTATACCGCTTAAAAACAGACGATGAAGATGTGGGAAAGAAATTCATAGAATTATTGAGTGAGTTTGTGCTAGACGTGCAAGAAGAATTAAAACCCACGAAACCAATTATATTTGGTGAAAAGGAAAGACAAGCATTTCTAGAAGCCCAATGCTGCTGGATATGTGAAAAGGAATTCAAAGAAGATGAAGAACGAGTACGAGACCATTGCCACTTCACTGGAAAGTTTAGAGGCGCAGCGCATGCAATTTGCAATCTCCATTTCAGAGTGCCAAAATTCACTCCAGTGTTCTGTCACAACTTGAAAGGTTATGACGCGCATTTCATTGTCAAAGCATTGGGAAACATCCCTGGAGAAATCACATGCATCGCCAATAACGATGAGCAGTACATCTCATTCTCAAAGAAAATAAAAATTGACGAAGTCCCTGGAAAAGATGGGGAAATGAAACCACTGTGGCATGAAATCCGTTTCTTAGATTCGGCGCAATTCTTAAAAGAAACGTTAGCTGACCTAGTTAAAAATGTGAAAGATGAAGACTTCATACAAACCAAAAAAGTATTCAAGAAAAAGTGGAAACTGTTCAAGCAAAAAGGAGTGTTTCCCTATGAATGGTTAGATAGCGTAAAAAGATTTGAAGAAACAAGTTTGCCAAAACAAGAAGCATTTTTCTCCCAACTAGATGGTAAAGGAATAAGTGACAAAGAATATGAACATGCAAAGAATGTTTGGAATGAAATGAAAATGAAGGACATGGGGGAATATCACGATGCATATTTGAAAGCTGATGCAGTTGAATTAGCTGATGCATTTGAGGCATTTCGAAAAATGTGCCGCAAAGCTTACGACATTGACCCAGTCTGGTGTTATACAGTACCCGGCTTGGCGTGGAAAGCAGCATTGAAAACAACCAAAGTAAAATTAGAACTTTTGACAGACCCAGACATGCTGTTATTCTTCGAAGGTGGAATTCGTGGAGGAGTTTCCACAATATTTCACAGAAAAGCCCAAGCAAACAATCAATATATGGCAGAAGAAGATTACGACAAAACAAAGGAACCAGTATTCCTTCCATATTGGGATGGAAATAGCTTATATCCATGGGCTATGACGAAGAAATTGCCAGTTGGAGACTTTAAATGGATGAATGAAGAAGAGTTGAAGAAATGGGAAGAAATTCCATGTTTGGTTGAAGTGGATGTGGATATACCGGAAGAGTTGCATGACAAATTCAATGATTTTCCACCCCTGCCAGAACGAATGAAAATAACAGAAAATGGAGTGCCTAAACTAGTTCCAAACTTATTTCATAAGCGAGGATTGATTGTACACCATAGCATATTAAAGCAAGCTAAAGCTTTAGGCTGTGTAATAGTGAAGGTGAGGAAAGGCATTAAATTTCGTGAAGAATGCTGGCTAAAAGAATTCATTGAATTTAATATTCGAAAAAGAGCGGAAGCTAAAACCAAAGCAGAACAAAATTTCTACAAGCTAATAAGCAACTCTGTATTTGGGAAAACAATGGAAAACATGCGAAAGAGGAGAGATGTAAAACTGGTTAGTGACAAAGCAACTATAAGGAAACTTACAGCCAAACCCAACTATAGTCACTCTGTAAAATTTGATGAAGATTTAGTTGGAGTGCACATGGGAAAAACCAAAATTCTGTTTAATAAACCACTCTATGTTGGACAAGCCATTTTAGACATCTCAAAAACACGAATGTACGACTTTCACTGTAACTATGTATTGCCTAAATGGCCAACTGCAAAACTATGCTTCACAGATACAGATTCATTATTGTATATAATTAAAACTGAAGATTTATATGAAGATATAAAGAACGATGTAGAAGAGCAATTCGACACTTCAGAATTTGATGACTCAACCCACCCAGAAAAGTTAAGAGGAAAAATACTCAAAAAAAATAAACGAAAGTTGGGATATATGAAAGATGAAGCAAAAGGAAAACAAATTTTCAAATTCGCTGCAATAAGGCCCAAATGTTATGCCATCTATGAAGCAAATAAAAATGCACCTCCTCAAGAAACTAAGAAGTGCAAAGGAATTAAGAAAGCAGAAATAGATCGCATGTCTTTTGAAATGTGGGAAAAATGCCTTGAAGATAGACAAACCCAAATGAGACAAATGACTTGCTTCCGAAGTAAAAATCATGAAATTTCAACCGTCATCATTAACAAAGTAGCCTTAAACGCTTTTGACGATAAGCGATACGTTTGCGAAGATGGAGTGAGCACAATGGCTTGGGGGCATAAGGACTTAGGAGTGTTGAATGATGAAGTGAAAAAACTGAAAGAAGAGAATGAACATATTAAAGAAAAAGTTGAAGAAAAAGCAGAAGAAAGAACAGATGAAGAAGTGAAAAATGAGAAGAATGAGAAGAAAGAAAGAAAAATACAACGCTACTTAAATAAAAATCCAGAAACAGCACAAGAATTAGGATCCGTTGTTCTGGCGCAAAAATTTCTTGTAGGTCATGAAACTATGAGAAAACAAATACAAGAATTAATGAATCAATAGAAGGATTTAATTTTTAACCTCATTTCATTTTTGAAATGAGGTTGGAGGAAGTTTGCGTTGGATTGAACAGGTTGGGAAAAATGAGAGGAGCAGAAAGTTGAAATGAGTTGGGATTAGTTACGAAGAAGCAAGAAAAAGTTATGTTGATTGAGAAGAGATTGGAAAATGAACGTATTTGTGAGCTGTCTCAGAAATTTGAGAAAGTGGGATCAGTTGGGATTAGCGGGGATCAGTTGTGGTTGGTTGTGGGAAATTAAAATGGGCGTATTTGTGAGCTGTCCTAGGACCCGCATTTTCCCCTTTTTTCATGTTTAACAGACTGGAATTTAATCATGAGGTAAATTTATACAACAAGACCTAGTTGTGTTCAATAGGAACAAAGGTAACATATGTAGGCATTTGAGCCAAACAATGAATATGCAACATGTTAATAAATGTCTGCACCCAACAGTCAGGGTTTTAAGTGCAATTCTAGCTAGTCAATGGTTAAGACCGATATGGCAAAGCCATCATTCCTTTGGAAGGGCTTGTTGTAAAATCGATCAAATGTCCTTTGTGAAGACCAACCAGCAGTATCCATAATTTCCTTGATTAGAACAGATGCATTTTTAGCTTTCGATACTGCTGCTGCCCTTGTACTGTGAGATTTGAAGGTGCTAACATCAACACCAGCATCTGCCATTACGGAACGAATCCACCTTGATATGGTATCTTTTGAGGCAGGGTGATGCGAGTTTCACGTGGCTAAGAAAAAGTTTTGTTTCAGTACCTCTCAATGGTTGTGTTCTCCGGAGATATTCTTTCATGTGAGTAAAAACACAAAGAGATTGATCTGCAGGGTAGGCTTGTAAAAGCACTGAAGAAAGCTTGTATCCTGGTCTACTTTGTTTTATGTGCTCTGGCAAAGCAAATTCAAATTCAAAGAATGTAGGCTCCTCTTTCATTAACTGGGTGTCTAGTAGGTGGATGCTTTGTCCTCTTTGAGCAGAGACAAGTGCAATTAACATTGTCAGTTTTAGCGTCAAGGACTTTAAACTTGATTCAGTTGGCTTGGGTAATGATGACAAGTAAGAAAGGACTGGGTTTACATCCCATGTAGTACGGTACCGTGGTACAGGTGGATTGTTCTTATAGATGCCTTTCATGAATCGGGAGATGATGGGATGGCTCCCGATGTTCACATTGTCATTAGGAAGAATGACAGCAGATAGAGCACTTCTTGCAGTGTTTATAGTTGTGCATGATAATCCTTGTTCATGCAAACTGACTAAGAAGTCCAGCACCATATTTAGAGGTGGGTTGTATGAATTAACGCCCCGTTTAGAACAAAACTCATGCCACTTCTTGATATAAGGGGTGTATTGTTTCTGGGTACCAGTTGACCAGGACTGCAAGATGATATTGGTAGCTTTGCTCGAAATAGCTCTCTGGTTGAAAGATTCCCTGATACTTTGCAAGCCATCAATTGCAACCGTTGGCTGAGAGGGTGAACTGCATTGCAGTGGGGTTGGACTAGAAGAGTGTCCGACTGGGGAAGTAATAGAGGGTGATCCGTTAGGAGGTTCAGTAGAAGCGTGAACCATGGTTGTGTTGTCCAGAGCGGAACAAGTAGGCGACCTGAGGATTGGTCTTGTTCGATCTTCTGTAGGCAGTTGGCAATGAGGCTGAAAGGGGGAAAGGCATAAAAGTAATGATCTTTCCAGTCCATGAAAAAAGCATTAATAAACTGTGCCCCAGGGTCAGGTCTCCATGAGACATATTTAGGGACTTTAAAGTTGAGTCTAGAGGCAAACAAGTCAATGTCAAACTTGAACCAGCGCTCCCGTATAACATTAAAAACCCTCTGAGACAAGAACCATTCTGTAGATACCATGAGTGCTCTAGATTCCTTGTCAGCTTGAATGTTTTCAGACCCAGGGATATGGGTGGCACTGAGCCAGATGTTGCGGTTTATACACCATTCCCATATGCTGGTGGCCATATCGTTGCATGGCATTGATTTAATACCCCCCATTGCATTAATGTATGCCACAGTAGTCGTGTTATCAGACTGATCAAGTATGTGTTTCTCACTGAAAGTACCACAAAGGGATTTCAAGCCCAATAGTACAGCTTTCATTTCAAGATAGTTTATGTGGTTGTTTTGTTCCTCAAGACTCCAAGGGACCCCAGTGGAGATATTTCCACAGAGTGCTCCCCAACCCAGGGTTGAGGCATCAGTAGTGAGAATACGGTCAGGGTTGCCATAGCGGATGCCTTTAGATGCTGTAAGGACATTATTCACCAACCAGATCAATTCTGTCCGAGAATGGGAAGACAGGGTCATAGTGGAGTCAAAATTTCCCTTGTTTTCAAGGAGTGCACAAATTTTGTCATGTTCCAAATGCGTATAGTGCATTTCATCAAATTCCACTGCTGGAAAGCTAGATACAAGGAAGCCTACGACCTGATCGACAGTACGGATGAGGACTGTCCTGTGAAGGAGCAAACTTTCACAAGCAGATCTGACCTTCATGGCTTTAGCCTCCGTGAGGGTTACTGTCATGGTCAGACTATCCAGTACAAAACCCAGAAAATCTATTTTTTGCTGGGGTTGAAGCACAGACTTCACAAGGTGGATAGTGAAGCCAAGGCCGGTAAAAAGATTAACAGTATCCACTACATTTGCTTGGCAAGAGTTAAAACTCTGACCAATGAGTAAGGAGTCGTCAATATGCCCCATACATGTATGCCCAATAAAACGTAAACGGGCATAAACTGGCTTGAGGATTTTAGTGAAAATCCTTGGGGCAGATGTCAAGCCATTAGGTAGACATGTAAATTGGTAGTATTTCCCTTTCCATTCAAACATGCGGAATTTCCTGTCCTCCTTTGCTATGGGAATGGAGTAGTAGGCATCTTTGAGATCTACAGATGCCATAAAGCATCCAGGTCGGATAAGTTTGAGGACGGTATGGAATGTGTCCATTTTAAAATGGTGGTAATCTACAAATTCATTAAGTGGCTTCAAATTAAGGATCATCCTGTAAGTACCATCCTTTTTTGGGCGAATGAAAATATTTGAAATAAACCCATCAGGTGTATAGTCGGCCAGTGTAAGAATTTCTTTATTCACAAACTTAGCAATTTCTGCATCAATAATAGTGATTTCAGCTGGTGAGAAATGAATTTTGTTAGGCCTAACCTTCTGTGTCGGGTAGTCAACCTCAAACCCTATATGATGATGCTTTATGGCATCCAAAATAACTGGGTCATTAGTCAGTGATTCCCAAAATGTTAAATGGTATTTCACCTGACCTGCTCTAAAAAGTTCAACCCTTCGGTGCAGGTCCTCTAAATTAATACTACTGGTCACCAGTCTGGTTGGAACTGTTTCCCTTACCTGTTGTGCTAGTGTGTCTTGGGTGAGTTCTTGTGATTGTTCGCCTTTGTCTGAGTGGAGGCTCGGCCATGTCCTCAAAAAGGACGGCGTTTGAAGGCACTGAAACGAGCATTTTGTGGTCGGTCATAAGGTTTAGACGGTGGAGCCTTGAAAGACGAGGGTTTAGCCAAATAGTTTGACCCACTGGTCGCTTTTTGCATTTGTTGTCCGGCTCGTTTTATTTCGGACATTTCTTTAAGGTGTTTGGACAGGTCATCGCCAAACAATTTTTTTGACGGCTTTATTTCCTCTTTGAGGTGGATTAAGATCTGGCTTAATGAGTTCTCTGCGTTTCTGGCTTAATGAGTTCTCTGCGTTTCATGTTAAGCTTCCAGTTAGCATGTCCAAAGAGGGCAATGCTGTCCATCACGTGTGTTAGGGTTTCCCGTGCGTTCACAGTCTTCGCACTCTGAATATCTTTGAATAGCCGGTCGGCTAGTATTGTGAGCGAGGATAACCCATGAATGATCGGTTCCTGCACACGTTGGAAAGCAAGATCTACTGATCTGTTCTTTCTAGTCAGTAGGTCCCAGATTTCTTCGTTCACCAAGGTTGGGGTGAGATATTTGTAATTTGCAGGCGGCGGATACCTCTCGCCTCTCTCCTTCACTGAGTCTTGTGACAGTTCTCCAGTCAGAATATTGTCAACAAGAGTGGCAATTTTCCCCTCAATGTCAGAGGATTTTTTGTGGTTCGATAATAGCGCCTGAGTCAGGCTGTCGAGAAGGTCGTTGTTTGGCTCTGAGTCAGAGCGCGAAGTGGGAGGAGAGGACTTTGGACTTTGGCCGTTGCTCGAGTCGAGCAGTTGATTTGTGGCCGCAGTTAAGTCGAGTAAATTTGACGGTCCAGCCATATCCTCTTCCTCGTCCTCTTCTGGATCGGGTTGCAGAATAATATCCTCTCTGAGACTATTAAAAGCTTTGGTTTGGGCTTTCGAAGCCTCGACAAGTTGTGTGAGTGAGCTTTGTAAGGCTTGCAAAACTCCCGCCATGTCGGCCGAGCTGTTTTCCTCCTCGATCCTGGCGGAGTTTGCACTGGAATCTGTTTTTCCCTTGTCGTCAGCGCTCATATTCCTGTAGTCGAATATTCTTTCTTTCAGTTGATGCTATTGAAGCGAATTGGAACGAGGTGCGAAAGAAAATTTTCCAAATTTCATTCAGTAAAAGTTTTTGCTGCTTACCGACGGCGCGAAGCGATAAGCACTGACGTGCGCATGGGTGATGCAATCTCTGTGGCAATGGTGACGAAATAGAATCTCACTTTTGAGCACACCAGATCTCAAAATCGTCGTACTGGCCTCAAATCAACGCGAAAAAGCGAAAACAGCTGCATTTCTATGAAACGTGCACAAAACGTACGTTTTGGGCCGTGTGGAGCACGTTTTGGTAAAATCTCACTTTTGAGCACATCAGATCTCAAAATCGTCGTACTGGCCTCAAATCAACGCGAAAAAGCGAAAACAGTGCATTTGTATGAAAAGTGCACAAAACGTACGGTTTGGGCGGTGTGGAGAACGTTTTGGCAAAATCTCACTTTTGAGCACATCAGATCTCAAAATCGTCGTACTGGCCTCAAATCAACGCGAAAAAGCGAAAACAGTGCATTTGTATGAAAAGTACACAAAACGTACGGTTTGGGCCGTGTGGAGAACGTTTTGGCAAAATCTCACTTTTGAGCACACCAGATCTCAAAATCGTCGTACTGGCCTCAAATCATCGTAAAAAAGCGAAAACAGTGCATTTTTATGACAAATGCACAAAACGTACGTTTTGGGCTGTGTTGAGCACGTTTTGGCAAAATCTCACTTTTAAGCACACCAGATCTCAAAATCGTCGTACTGGCCTCAAATCAACGCGAAAAAGCGAAAACAGTGCATTTCTATTGAAAGTGCACAAAACGTACGTTTTGGGCGGTGTGGAGAACGTTTTGGCAAAATCTCACTTTTGAGCACACAAGATCTCAAAATCGTCGTACTGGCCTCAAATCAACGCGAAAAAGCGAAAACAGTGCATTTCTGTGAAAAGTGCACAAAGCGTACGTTTTGGGCTGTGTGGAGCACGTTTTGGCAAAATCTCACTTTTGAGCACCAGATCTCAAAATCGTCGTACTGGCCTCAAATCAACGCGAAAAGGCGAAAACAGTGCATTTCTATCAAAAGTGCACAAAACGTACGTTTTGGGCGGTGTGGAGCACGTTTTGGCAAAATTTCACTTTTGAGCACATAAAACAAAGTAGACCAGGATACAAGCTTTCTTCAGTGCTTTTACAAGCCTACCCTGCAGATCAATCTCTTTGTGTTTTTACTCACATGAAAGAATATCTCCGGAGATCACAACCATTGAGAGGTACTGAAACAAAACTTTTTCTTAGCCACGTGAAACTGCATCACCCTGCCTCAAAAGATACCATATCAAGGTGGATTCGTTCCGTAATGGCAGATGCTGGTGTTGATGTTAGCACCTTCAAATCTCACAGTACAAGGGCAGCAGCAGTATCAAAAGCTAAAAATGCATCTGTTCTAATCAAGGAAATTATGGATACTGCTGGTTGGTCTTCACAAAGGACATTTGATCGATTTTACAACAAGCCCTTCCAAAGAAATGATGGCTTTGCCATATCGGTCTTAACCATTGACTAGCTAGAATTGCACTTAAAACCCTGACTGTTGGGTGCAGACATTTATTAACATGTTGCATATTCATTGTTTGGCTCAAATGCCTACATATGTTACCTTTGTTCCTATTGAACACAACTAGGTCTTGTTGTATAAATTTACCTCATGATTAAATTCCAGTCTGTTAAACATGAAAAAAGGGGAAAATGCGGGTCCTAGGACAGCTCACAAATACGCCCATTTTAATTTCCCACAACCAACCACAACTGATCCCCGCTAATCCCAACTGATCCCACTTTCTCAAATTTCTGAGACAGCTCACAAATACGTTCATTTTCCAATGTCTTCTCAATCAACATAACTTTTTCTTGCTTCTTCGTAACTAATCCCAACTCATTTCAACTTTCTGCTCCTCTCATTTTTCCCAACCTGTTCAATCCAACGCAAACTTCCTCCAACCTCATTTCAAAAATGAAATGAGGTTAAAAATTAAATCCTTCTATTGATTAATTAATTCTTGTATTTGTTTTCTCATAGTTTCATGACCTACATGAAATTTTTGCGCCAGAACAACGGATCCTAATTCTTGTGCTGTTTCTGGATTTTTATTTAAGTAGCGTTGTATTTTTCTTTCTTTCTTCTCATTCTTCTCATTTTTCACTTCTTCATCTGTTCTTTCTTCTGCTTTTTCTTCAACTTTTTCTTAAATATGTTCATTCTCTTCTTTCAGTTTTTTCACTTCATCATTCAACACTCCTAAGTCCTTATGCCCCCAGCCATTGTGCTCACTCCATCTTCGCAAACGTATCGCTTATCGTCAAAAGCGTTTAAGGCTACTTTGTTAATGATGACGGTTGAAATTTCATGATTTTTACTTCGGAAGCAAGTCATTTGTCTCATTTGGGTGTGTCTATCTTCAAGGCATTTTTCCCACATTTCAAAAGACATGCGATTTATTTCTGCTTTCCTAATTCCTTTGCACTTCTTAGTTTCTTGAGGATGTGCATTTTTATTTGCTTCATAGATGGCATAACATTTGGGCCTTATTGCAGCGAATTTGAAAATTTGTTTTCCTTTTGCTTCATCTTTCATATATCCCAACTTTCGTTTATTTTTTTTGAGTATTTTTCCTCTTAACCTTTCTGGGGTGGGTTGAGTCATCAAATTCTGAAGTGTCGAATTGCTCTTCTACATCGTTCTTTATATCTTCATATAAATCTTCAGTTTTAATTATATACAATAATGAATCTGTATCTGTGAAGCATAGTTTTGCAGTTGACCATTTAGGCAATACATAGTTATAGTGAAAGTCGTACATTCGTGTTTTTGAGATGTCTAAAATGGCTTGTCCAACATAGAGTGGTTTATTAAACAGAATTTTGGTTTTTCCCATGTGCACTCCAACTAAATCTTCATCAAATTTTACAGAGTGACTATAGTTGGGTTTGGCTGTAAGTTTCCTTATAGTTGCTTTGTCACTGACCAGTTTTACATCTCTCCTCTTTCGCATGTTTTCCATTGTTTTCCCAAATACAGAGTTGCTTATTAGCTTGTAGAAATTTTGTTCTGCTTTGGTTTTAGCTTCCGCTCTTTTTCGAATATTAAATTCAATGAATTCTTTTAGCCACATTCTTCACGAAATTTAATGCCTTTCCTCACCTTCACTATTACACAGCCTAAAGCTTTAGCTTGCTTTAATATGCTATGGTGTACAATCAATCCTCGCTTATGAAATAAGTTTGGAACTAGTTTAGGCACTCCATTTTCTGTTATTTTCATTCGTTCTGGCAGGGGTGGAAAATCATTGAATTTGTCATGCAACTCTTCCGGTATATCCACATCCACTTCAACCAAACATGGAATTTCTTCCCATTTCTTCAACTCTTCTTCATTCATCCATTTAAAGTCTCCAACTGGCAATTTCTTCGTCATAGCCCATGGATATAAGATATTTCC
>JAJGOT010001429.1:0-14509 GCA_022457155.1 Cladopsammia gracilis
ACTTTTGGTTTGTACTATAGGATCTTTTTATCCAACCAAGGTTTATATTTTGTACCATTTGGCGATATAAAGTGGAAATAAGCGAAGCCACAATTTGCCATTTCGGCGAGACATTATCATCAATATGCTTTTACGAGGAGTATTCACGAAGTGCGACGGCTAAGACCGAAAATGCCCGAAATATCGACGAAGCTTTCAGATAAATGTCACGATTGACAATGCCTCTCCTGCAAACAAAGGCAGCTTTGATATGAAGCTAAACTGTAATCCACTTCAATCCTTGCAATCTTGCGCTTTATCTCCAAACTACTACTTTTGGTTTGTACTATAGGATCCTTTTATCCAACTAAGTTGTATATTTTGTGCCATTTGGCGATATAACGCGGAAAAAAGCTTAGCGACATTTTGCCATTTCGGTGGGACAGTCTCATCAGTATTCATTTACGAAGAGTATTCACGAAGTGCGACGGCCAAAACCGAAAATGCTCGAAATATTTACGAAGACGCTCCGTAATTTTTCTCCTAGGAGCCAACAAATGACTCATAAGTTATGACAAACAAACCTTTTAGCTTTCTATCTTACAAACATTGATTAAGCAAATGGAACGAAGTTAAGCAGCTAAAAATGGTTTGAGCCGTTATAACGCACGCATTTTGATTTCAGATAAATGTCACGATTGACACTGCCTCTACAGAAAACAAAGACAACTTTTCTATCAACCTAAATCTTAATCCACTTCAATCCTTGGAATCTTGCGCTTTGTCTCCAAACTACTACTTTTATTTTGTGCTATAGGATCTTTTTATCCAACTAAGTTGTTTATTTTGTGCCATTTGGCGATATAACGTGGAAATAAGTTAAACGACATTTTGCCATTTCGGCGGGACAGTGTCATGACTATGCATTTACGAAGAGTATTCACGACGTGCCACGGCTAAAACCGAAAATGCCCGAAGAGACGCCGCAATTTTTCTCCTGGGAGCCAACAAATGTCTCATAAGTTATGATAAACAAACAATTCACTTTTCCATCTTTCAAACATTAGCTAAGCAAATACAACGAAGTAAAGCAGCTAAAAATAGACAGCCGTTATAACGCACGCATTTTGATTTCAGATAAATGTCACGATTGACACTGCCTTTCCAGCAAACAAAGGCAACTTTAATATCAAGCTAAACTGTAATCTACTTTAATCCTTGGAATCTTGCGCTTTGTCTCCAAACTACTACTTTTATTTTGTGCTATAGGATCTTTTTATCCAACTAAGTTGTTTATTTTGTGCCATTTGGCGTTATAACGTGGAAATAAGCTAAACGACATTTTGCCATTTCGGCGGGACAGTGTCATCAGTATGCATTTACGAAGAGTATTCACGAAGTGCGACGGCTAAAACCGAAAATGCCCGAAATATTGACGAACAGGCTCCGTAATTTTTCCTAGGAGCCAACAAATGTCACATATGTTATGACAAACAAACAATATATTTTTCCATCTTACAAACATTAACTAAGCAAATACAACTAAGTAAAGCAGCACAAAATAGAGAGAGCCGTTATAACGCACGCATTTTGATTTCAGATAAATGTCACGATTGACACTCCAGCAAACAAAGGCAACTTTGATTTCAAGATAAACGGTAATCCACTTCAATCCTTTCAATCCTGTGCTTCATCTTCAAACTACTACTTTTGTTTTGAACTATAGGATCTTTTTATCCAACGAAGTTGTATATTTTAAAATCTCACTTTTCCGCACACCACATCTGAAAATCGTCTTACTGCTCTCAAATCTACGCCAAATCGGGGAAACATCGCGATTTCCATGAAAAGTGCGTGTGGAGCAAATTTTTGCAGAATCTCACTTTTCCTCACACCAGATCTCAAAATCGTCGTACTGGCCTCAAATCATCGACAAAAAGCGAAAACAGTGGCATTTCTAACAAAAGTGCACAAAACGTACGTTTGGGTCGTGCGGAGCAAGTTTTGGCTAAATCTAACTTGAGAGCACACCAGATCTGAAAATCGTCGTATTGGCCTCAAATCATCGCCAAAATGTGAAAACAGTGCACAAAACGCACGTTTGGGGACGCGAGGAGCACGTTTTGGCAAAATCTCACTTTTGAGCTCATCAGACCTCGAAATCGTCGAACTGGCCTCAAATCATCTCCAAGAGAAAACACTGGCATTTCCATGAAAAGTGCACAAATCCAACCTTTGGTTCCGTGCGGAGCAAGTTTTGGCTAAATCTCACTTTTGAGCACACCAGATCTCAAAATCGTCGTATTCGCCTCAAATCATTGCCAAAAAGTGAAAACAGTGCCATTTCTATGAAAAATGCACAAAACGCACGTTTGAAGCCGTGCTGAGCCTATATTGGCAAAATCTCACTTTTGAGCTCATCAGATCTCGAAATCGTCGTAATGGCCTCAAATCGTCACCAAGCGAAAACAGTGGCATTTCCATGAAAAGTGCATAAATCCCACGTTTGTTGCCGTGCGGAGCAAGTTTTGGCTAAATGTCACTTTTGAGCACACCAGCTCTGAAAATCGTCGTTCTGGCCTCAAATCACCACCAAATCTGGAAAACTGTGGCATTTCTATGAAAAGTGCACAAAACGCACGTTTGGGGCCGTGCGGAGCAGGTTTTGGCAAAATCTCACTTTTGAGCACGCCAGATCTCAAAATCAAATCATCGCCAAAAAAGAAAAAACAGTTTTTATTATCATTATTATTTTTCTTGTTTTACTTTAATTACAAAGAACTACTTAAAAAGAAAAAAATTACAATATTTTAAACAACCGCCATAACAGACATACTTACAATTGTCAAGATTTCACAGATTATATACATTACAGCCAAAAACAGCCGCGCAATTGCTGAATGAGGCTTGTATTAATGCTTAATTAGGTTGATAAGAGAGAAATTGACAGTTATTTACGGTACACCCTAAGATAAAACAAGAAGACACACGAACATACACACAAAAGCATATACACGAACTTAATTAAAGGGGGTAAATGTCTTTTGGCCATTTCTCATAAAAGATTTCTTGTTTATTATTCTTAATAGAAATATACTTTTTAACTTGGTATTTAATTCTTACTTTAAATTTGAAACCTTCGATGTTTGGAAGTACCTGTTTCTTTCTGCAATCCCATAAATACAATTTACCAATTAATATCAGATAATTTAACACTGGACATTTTGACATCGTTATTCCAATTATAACCTCTCGTAACGCAACCCGTGAAATTCCTTTGTTATTGTTAAATAATACTGTTCAACATTTTTCCACAACATATGTGAATGTCGACAGTAAAAGAGAAAGTGACATAATGTTTCCTGTTCAGTCTTGTTCAGTCGAAAATTGATCGAATAGTCTCACCAATACAGCCATCTTCAACATAACCTGTTTGATTATGATGTATGATATTCGGTAAAACTTTCTTTAATCTTAAAGCAATCACTTTTGAAATTATTTTTGCATCCACATTAATAAGAGAGATTGGCCTCCAATTTTCAATGAGAGTTCGATCTTTATGTTGCTTTTCTATAAGAGTTATAATTGCTTTTCTTTGAGAGCTAGACATTTCGCCGTGGTTGAAACACTCCCTCACACTTTCCATAACTGGATCACAAATTAATTCCCAGCAACTTTTGTAAACTTCTATTGGTATTCGATCATTACCAAGGGATTTGTTACTCTCAAAACTGTTAAGAATGGCTGTAATTTCTTCAACAAATATTTCTTCTTCACAAGATTGTTTTTGCTCTTCTGATAATCTTGGCATATTCAAATTATTTAAAAATTCGTTTGCATTTTCTTTATCCTCATCTGTTACGTTTGATTGGTACAAGCTATGGTAAAAACGTTTTTTGGTCGTTCAGTATCCCAAAAGGATCACATGTAATGGCACCACTTATTAATAGTTTTCTTATATGTTTTTTGACGTGATTACGCTTCTCTAAATTTAGAAAATATTTTGTACTTCTCTCGCCATGCTCGTGTCATCGTGCCCTTGCGCGAATAATTACACCCCTTGTTTCTTCCTCCTAATAACTTTATAGAGTTTCTTTTGCTTCATTTAGAGTATTTGGTTAGAGTCGGAAGGGTCCTGTTCCAATTTTTTAGTTGCTTCATCGTATACTTGTAAGTTTTTTTCCATTGCAGATAGTTCTTTGGCTTTCTTTTTCGAGAACAAAATAGCATGGTTCCGAATATTATACTTAATCCAATCCCCGATACACCTTTTGTCTGATAAATTCTCGCTTCCTGTTGTATTTACAAAATCCTGTAAGTTGTTTGATATCAAGCCAGTAATCTAAACGACAGAAAATCGGTGGAGATTTTTGGCTCCAAGTGTAACTTCTAGATTGTGGATTTTTAACTCTCCAAACGTCGACAAGGTCCACTTTATTTTGTAAACATTCAATATTGTCTATAACCATTTTTCTAGGTGCCACAACGCCACCTTTCTTATCTCAAAATCGTCGTACTGACCTCAAATCATCGCTAGAAACCAAAAACAGTGCATTTCTATGAAAAATGCACAAAACGCACGTTTGGGGCCGTGCGGAGCAAGTTTTGGCAAAACCTCACTTTCGAGCACACCAGATCTCAAAATCGTCGTACTGACCTCAAATCTTCGCCAAAAAGAGAAAACAGTGCATTTCTATGAAAAGTGGACAAAATGCACGTTTTGGGCCGTGCGGAGCACGTTTTGGCAAAATCTCACTTTTGAGCACACCAGATCTCAAAATCGTCGTACTGACCTTAAATCATCGCCAAAAACCGAAAACAGTGAATTCCTATGAAAAATGCACAAAACGTACGTTTCGGGCCGTGTGGAGCAAGTTTTTGCAAAATCTCACTTTTGAACGCACTGGATCTCAAAATCTTCATACTCGCCTCAACCCATCGCCAAAAAGCAAAAACAGTGCTTTTCTATGAAAAATGCACAAAACGCACGTTTAAGGCCGTGCGGAGGAAGTTTTGGCAAAACCTCACTTTTGAGCACACCGGATGTCAAAATCGTGGTACTAGCCTCAAATCATCGCCAAAAAGCGAAAACAGTGCATTTATATGAAAAATGCACAAAACGTACGTTTCGGGCCGTGCGGAGCAAGTTTTAGAGAACATACCAAGACATGAAATGAAGATAGTGATGGGAGACTTGAATGCTAAAGTTGGAAATGATAACACCAACTACGAGAGAGCCATGGGTAAGAAAGGGTGTGGAAGTATGAACAACAATGGAGAGAGACTGCTTGAATGCTGCTGGACATACGATCTTGTCATTGGCGGGACTCTCTTTGCACACCCAGACATCATAAACTTACCTGGTGTTCACCTAACGGCAGAGACAAGAATCAGATCGACCACCTGATGATTAATGGGGTGTGGAGAAGATCGCTGCAAGACGTTAGAGTGAAAAGAGGAGCAGATGTTGGCAGTGATCACCACCTTGTCACTGCAACTCTGAAAGTGAAACTGAGAAAGAATGGACCTGAGAAACCAAGACAACAGCAGTTTGACGTGGAGAAGCTGCGCGACCCTAAAATAAAGAATGCCTTCATCCTTAAGCTGAAGAACAAGTTCCAAGTTTTGGCAGATGCTGAAAATTACACCCAGACAGAGTCGGTTGGAATCGACACCGCGTGGAAGCAAATAAGATCAGTCTATACACAGACCAGTGAAGCTTGCTTAGGAAGAGGACGAAAGAGGAGGAAAGAGTGGATAACAATGGATACCTGGAAAGCCATTGAGAACAGGAGAGCCCTTTAGAAGAGAGTGTTGGAGACCAAGTCAGAGAGGCTCAAAGAGAGGTACAAGCAACAGTACAGGGAAGCTGATCAAACAGTGAAAAGAATGACTAGGGCCAACAAGCGGGCCTACATGGAAGGCCTTGCAAGGGAAGCAGAAGAGGCCGCTGCCAGAGGAGAACAAGGACGAGTGTACAAAATCACTAAGCTCGTCAGCGGCAAGTACCGGGGATCTACAGACGCACCCATCGCCGATAAACAGGGACGGCTACTAACAACAGATGCGGAACAAGAGGCGAGATGGGCAGAACATTTCAGCGAAGTTCTAAACAGACCACCACCAACAGTTACAGCGGATGTACAGGACCCGGCCAAAGACCTGGATGTAAATACAGCGCCACCTGAGAAAGAAGAAATTGTGGCAGCCATCAGATCCCTGAAAAACGGAAAGGCCCCTGGTCAAGACAGCCTCAAAGCAGAACTCTTCAAGGCAGACCCAGAGCTTGCAGCGCAAGTTCTTCAGCCACTCTTTACAGCCATCTGGGACGAGAAGCAACTACCAGAAGATTGGACGGAAGGCGTCACAGTAAAGATCCCGAAAAAGGGAGCCCTGAGCAACTGTAACAACTGGAGAGGAATCACCCTCCTGTCTGTTCCAAGCAAGATCCTCGCAAAAATCATCATCAAGCGAATTTCAGACGCGTTGGAGCAGCAACTCCGAAAGGAGCAGGCTGGTTTTCGACCAGGAAGAGGGTACACAGATCAAATATTCACTCTGCGAAACATCATCGAACAGTGCACAGAATTGCAGAGACAGCTGTACATCAACTTTGTCGACTTTGAAAAAGCCTTTGATAGCATCCATCGAGAGAGTCTATGGCGAATTCTTAGGGCATATGGAATACCGCAGGCAATTGTTCTTGTCATCAAAAGCTTCTAAAGCAACTTCTCATGCAGGGTAAGAAGCAGCGAGATCAGCTTCAGCCTGAAGACCGGTGTTATACAAGGCTGTTGTATGTCTGCGATGTTTTCAACTTGACAATCGACTGGGTGATGAGACAGACAACAGCAGACCAAGCGCGAGGCATCAGATAAACCCTCTTGACACAACTCGAAGACCTGGACTTTGCTGACGATTTAGCACTCATGTCGCACATCCACATGCAGGAGAAGACATCCGGTCTACGCACCTCAAATCATCGCCAAAAACCGAAAACAGTGCATTTCTATGAAAAATGCACAAAACGTACGTTTCAGGCCGTGCGGAGCAAGTTTTGTCAAAATCTCACTTTTGACACACCGGATCACAAAAACGTGTACTGGCCTCAAATCATCGCCAAAAAGCGAACACAGTGCATTTCTATGTAAAGTTCACAAAACGCACGTTTGGGGCCGTGCGGCGCAAGTTTTGGCAAAATCTCACTTTTCAGCACACCAGATATCAAAATCGTCGTACTGACCTCAAATCATTGCCAAAAAGCGAACAGTGCATTTCTATGAAAAGTGCACAAAACGTACGTTTGGGCCGTGCGGAGCAAGTTTTGGCAAAATCTCACTTTTTAGCACACCAGATCTCAAAATCGTCGTACTGACCTCAAATCATCGCCAAAAACGAAAATGTGCATTTCTATGAAAAATGCACAAAACGACGTTTGGGCCGTGCGGAGCAAGTTTTGGCAAAATCTCACTTTTTAGCACACCAGATCTCAAAATCGTCGTACTGACCTCAAATCATCGCCAAAAAGCGAAAACAGTGCATTTCTATGAAAAATGCACAAAAACGTTTCAGGCCGTGCGGAGCAAGTTTTGAAAATCTCACTTTTTAGCACACCAGATCTCAAATCGTCGTGCTGACCTCAAATCATCGCCAAAAAGCGAAAACAGTGCATTTCTATGAAAAATGCACAAAACGTACGTTTCGGGCCGTGCGGAGCAAGTTTTGAAAATCTCACTTTTTAGCTCACCAGATCTCAAAGTCATCTGCTGACCTCAAATCATTGCCAAAAAGCGAAAACAGTGCATTTCTATGAAAAGTGCACAAAACGCACGTTTTGGCAAAATGTCACTTTTGAACACACCGATCTCAAAATCGTGGTATGGCCTCAAATCATCGCCAAAAAGCGAAAACTGCATTTCTATGAAACGTGCACAAAACGCACGTTTGGGGCCGTGAGGAGCAAGTTTTGGCAAAATCTCACTTAGAGCGCACCAGATCTCAAAATCGTCGTACTGGCCTCAAATCATCGACGATCAGTGTACCACGTGGCCATTTCAAATTTTTATGCTATTATTTTAAAATTTTATTCCGAATTCTTAAGTTTAACGTTGTAATTCCAGCATGGATTCCGTAATTTTGAAGTTTTGTTTCCATGATTGTTTTCTGCACTTGAATTCTGTAATTATGTTGCCTTGATTCCATGTTTTTCATCTATATTCTATAATTACATTGCCTCGATTCCATGTCTGTCTTCTGTAATTACGTTGCCCTCAATTCCATGTTTGTCTTCTGTAATTATGTTGCCTCGATTCCATGTTTGTGTTCTGTCTTCTGTAATTCCATGTTTGTGTTCTGTATTCTGTAATTACCTTACCTCGATTCCATGTTTGTCTTCTGTCTTCTGTAATTACGTTGCCTCAATTCCATGTTTGCATGATTAGAGTACCACGTGGCCATTTCAAATTTTTATGCTATTATTCGATGTGTTGTTAGCCTCCTGTATTTCGTCTTTTTCATTCCGTAATTATCTTGCCTCGTTTTCATTTTTGCATTACATATCCCGTCTTTAGCATTCTGTAATTATGTTGCCCCGATTTCATGTTCGTTTTTGACATATATTCCGTCTCTAGCTTTTTTAGCGCCATGGGTAAGAATTTTTGGTATAAACCTATCGATTCGAGAAATTTTGGTTTGTGACGTCAGCGTGCGCCCACCTTCCGCACAGACTCTGGAGGAGGGGGAGGGGCGTACCATAAATCTTTTCTTGGCGGAGGAAATATTGTTTTTAGCATCTTGAAATTTTGAAATGATGTTGCCTCGATTGCATGTCTGATGCAGTTAAGGGGCAATGGCGGGAAAAGGTCACATGATCTAAAAAGGCGGGAAATTTGGGAGATTCATTCATCATCTAGCATCATGGCGGACCTAGTGCAACTGGATTTGGAAGGCAAAAGTGTGGGATTGACACCGATGAATCTTAGCAAAGCAACGATTGCTCGATTTTTTAGGGTGCATGAAGACGGTTTGCACCTAAAAATCGTAAAAAACGGCAAGTGCGAAAATGTATGGCCGCTATCGAACGGGAAGTTTTTAGTGCCAACGGGTACAAAAATGCACATGTGGTCGCGTTTCCAGCTGAAGATCAAGATTTAGAAGAGGATGATGATTTTCAGGGAACTTTTGGTGCTAGGTATGCACGTTCTTTTCAGTGTTTGCGGTTTATTTTTACTTGTATCGGCACTTTATAAAAATGATAATATTTTACAAGTGCAACTTGATCGCTAGAAAAATTTAAACTTAAGCTTAACTTAAGCTTAATTCACATTTCTCTCTCTTGTTTTAATCATAAGGGCACCCTTGCATCCAATTCCTCGCCCAACAATTAGTGGCCGCAGCGGATTCCTTAGCCCACCAGTAACCAGTGCTGGGTTTGGGAAACGACCTGCCCCTGGTATGTCGTTTATCAAGTCTAAAAAGAAGAAGCAAGCAAACCAAGTTAAGGACTTCACTTTTTCTTCCGTGGACGAAGAAGGACAAATGGTTATGCTCTTTCCGATCTCAATCAACTTAACTGAACTCCTCGAAAGGTTCGGGCACCTGTCGGTCTCAATCGTCTGCAGTGCTATTGAGCAGGAACTTCGAGACCAAGGAGAAGTCGTGAGACTTGTAGTTATGGACGCACGGGGCCAGCCAATCGTGGATTCCTCCCATACAAGAAGCAAGTTCTTATATTTTGTTTATTCATTTTCCTTCCTGCCATCCGTTTAAGTTTTTTCCGGAAAAAGAACCCGTAGGCAATTTCTTACCATTTGCCTATAATGTCTCAGTCAGTTCCAAGCAGCTATGCCCCGGACATTTGTCGAGCATTTGTCAGCAGGATGTGAGTTGTTTACAGGGTGGGACGTTTGTCATCAAAGGTCTACCCGGGGTGGTGCATTTGTCTTTGTTAAATTTCACATTTTCTACTACTTTAAAAAGGGAAAAATATATGGCATTTTAACTGTACCCGGGGGGGGTACCCAACAAAGTTTTGTACGGGGATGCTCCGCCCCAAGGTCCAAACCCTTACCCTTTCACATACCGATTTTGACAGGAAAAGGTACCCCTTTCATATACCTTTCATTGAAAATGGTACCCCTTTCATATAGCCTTTACTTGCCTCTTTTTGATGTATTTTGAAAGGCGCTTTTTATAATTATACTTAAATGGCAGATTTCCCTACCTTTTTTATACTTCAACTTGTGTTTCCCCTACCTTTTCCTATACTTCGTGAAATCCCTACCCTTTCATATACTTCAACCCGTCAAATCCCTACCCTTTCATATACCTCCAGCCTAAAAAAGGTACCCCTTTCGGGCGGAGCATCCCCGTATAGCCCTTTATAGGGAGTACCCCCCCGGAACTGTACATGAACACATGCTTATTTAAAAGAAATATCTGACAATTCAAAACTTCAAGTTTTATTACATTATTATCAACCTTATGGCACAGATTTGCCATGAAGCTTCTTTCAAGAAAACTTTGTGTTTTCATTGTCCCCAGGGTGGGGCAATTGCACACATCTTTTAAGCCCCACAGTGTTTTTTTTTGTATGAACCTGCTTGCCCCCCACATTTGCAGCCTTTTGATGGAAAAAAAGACAAATGCCTAACAAATCTCTGATTTAAAAGTTGTATTTCACCAGTTGAATTACATATTTTACTACCCAGAAGAGGAATTTTGGGCATCACAGCGAACATTTAGAGCCATGTCCCAACAGACTTTTCGAAAATGGAAGCCAGGGGTGTGGGCTGCATTGAGTACAGGACTCCACACCCTAGAGGATGAGGTGCCAGAGGAGACATTGGTGGACCACCAAGATCTTTCCTTGGATCCCACTGTAAGTTCATTTTAAAGATGTCTAGTCACAGAAAACTTGATTGTTTCATTACATAATTCATTAAAATAGTACTTCTTCCAAGTCAGCATAAAGAGTTTTACGTAAACTAAAGCCTTCTCAGGTTTACAAATACTAGATGCTATATGGAAAATCTGCATGCTAGTGATAAGAGAAGAGTGTCAGGGCCTTCTCCTTATTTTAGACCAAAACTGGGACGCATGGCCAAGGCACCAAGATACCTTGTTTCAGTTAGAGACCAGGCCCTCCCCTTACCTTAAGGTCTGAATTCGCCACTCCTCGAAACAGATATTATACCTGATTTAACTTCACCCGTAATGATTACAGTAAAAAGTTACTGTATATTATGGACGTGAAACAGGTCATTCAAGTACCTTTAGGTTGGATGAAAACAGTTACTGATTTTATTTGTCACTCACTGACTTTTTGAAACAAAAACTGATTTCATAAAGAAGGCTGAAGCTAATTTCGATGCTGAATTTCAACCTGTGAGTTTCTAATCCCTAGGCTCTCTTACATGGGTTTTGGGTGCATTTACTTCAGTACATTCTGTTATGTTTACGCTTAAATTAAAATATCAGTCAACTTTGACTACCACTCAGTGTGATGCACCCACTCACACACCCAGAGGTTCAAAAACCATATTAAAGCCATAACTACTTACTTACAGCTACTACAATAGCTTAAAAATGGTTATCTCGGTAAAAAAAAACAAGAAATGCACTCTGATTTTAAGAAAAAGAATATAAAATTTTCTCTGATCATTAGTTTTTAAGATACACCCCTAATAACTGACTTTTTGTTTTCACAGGTTCAAAAAAAATGACACATTTGCAGAAATAAAAGAAATGTTCAAAGAAATCAAAGATGCCCTTGAAGTTAATAAGGAAAAGAAAAGGGTGAAAGAGGTTATAAAGTGTGTTGTTTGCCAATCCACATGTACTTCGTCACTGTATTTTGTGTAGCTGGGTGTGGCCAATTAATTGGGTGCTTCTGCTGTGCCTCCCGATTGCAAGATTTCCCCTATGTAGGGTTAGTCTACCAGATACCGAAATACGCAAACCACTTAAAGTAAGTGGCCTGGCAGATGTTTTGGGTATTCCGGAAGTTTCCATGACATCAGCACTGAGGGAAGCCAGGATTGAAGCAAACAATGTTGAAGATGGGGATGACGAAATCCTCTAAAGCAGCAAAAGAATAGCAGCTCATGCAGCTGCTCATTTTTTTTTTCTGCTTTGTAGTCATGTTGACATTAATGTTAATAGTTCTTGTTAAACGGTTAGACAGAACAGAAGGGTCTTTCACAGTAAAAGAACAAAGCTTTTTCTATTAAGAATTTAACAGCCAGAAAAAAAACTCTACAATGTACATGCATTTTCCATTTGGGGGAAATAACCTCTACATCTGTTTATGTTTAAATGCCCCAGGGCAGGCATTTATTAAAATTGAAAGATTACATAAGTTTTATCTGATGTTAATGATCAAACTTTCATTTGAAATTAAAAAAACATCTGTTGAAGTTCTGTTATGGAAAATAAACAAAGTGTAGTCATGAAGTGGCTTGTGTTTGAACAAGGGAATCTAATATGTTAACAAAACTTTTGATGGTATTGACTAATGTTGCATTCCTGTCATGAACAATATCAGAAAATATGCTCTCAAACGATGGGTTTTGACACACAAATAAATACTCTCTTGATTCCATTAAATGATCATAACATACAATTGGATCACAACCAATGCTAGGGTTAGTATTGAGCTATCCACCCCGTTCTTCATACATTTGTAGTTGTTGGAATTTCGTGTGGTTCAAGCAGAACAGCCATGTTTGTTTCTGCCATCTTCTCAATGGGTATAACCCCTTGGGCCCTGTAAGTGAAAATTGAAATACATATTACGAGGTATCATGACGCTGATTAGCGTTAATCAGCTTTCGAAAAACCGGTCCCAGGTCCTTATACGTGGGCTATTACTGTATTAGACATGTGATTTCCTGCCCCTGAAAACGCTGGTTACCATACGATTTCCCGCCAAAAACGAGGCATGCCAATGAACGTGACATTTTACACCGGCTTACATGGAGGGATCAACAGTTGGTTGGTGATACAATTCACAAAATTCACCTTCACCTGCAAGATGTTGGTCGTAACCATTTCTTCTAGGTGTTCGTCAGATATCCATCGTAATGATGTTACACTTATATTTCTTTCGTTACAAAATCGTCTTACGCTTCGCGCACTAAGCACGCGTAATTCTGTCGGACGAAACATCAACATTATAAGCCAGAAATGTATATAGAAAGCTAATTCAAAGAGATGTAACTCTTACCAGGAAAGAGCACTCGGAGTCTTTCACTAATGGATTTGTAGGAAAACCCTCGTTCAACCAGCACTCGTATAAACGCCTCGTCCACCAAGTCCGCTAAACTCATTTTGCAGGTGACTTTTTTCAAATAATTCTGCTCAACCGACGATTATCGGTTCCAGTCTTTCACGACTATAGCCTCGCTCCCAAGTTATTTCCAGGCCACCTCGTTCTAACTCTATGAAATCGAGGCAACATAATTACCGTAAATACGTTGAATTCCAGGATGTAAAATGCAAATACCGTAAATAATTAATGATCATGAAATCGAGGCAAGATAATTCCAGAATGCAAAATGCAGAATGCAAATACGGTAAATAAAACAAGGAACATGAAATCGAGGCAACATAATTCCAGAATGCAAAATGCAGAATGCAAATACAGTAAATAAAACAAGGAACATGAAATCGAGGCAACATAATTCAAGAATGCAAAATGCAGAATGCAAATACGGTAAATAAAACAAGGAACATGAAGTCGAGGCAACATAATTCCAGAATGCAGTGTACAAATACCGTAAATAAAACAAGGAGCATGGAATCGAGGCAACATAATTCCAGAATACAAAATGTAAACATAGAATCGAGCAACATAAATACAGAATACAGAAAGTAAAAATGGAATCGAGGCAACATAATTGCAGAATTACAAAAGGCAATCATGGAAATCAAGGATCAAGGCAATAAAATAAGAAAACGAAAACAAAAAATATAATGTAGGCAAGTAAGAAAGAAATACATGTAAACCAAAAACCTACTAAGACGAGAAATTGAGAAATGGCCATATATGACACTTATTATCGACGTCAAACGGGGAATGTCTTCCTCTTCTATGCCGCCCTTCCTGACGAGCATTTGTATATCACGTTGAAGGTTGTAGCCGTAAAAGAAGCAGCCTGTTATCCTGCACATCCTCTCCTTATGATGGCTTCTTTTCTTCTGCTCGCTGTCGCTCTTTAGTGGACTTGCTGCTTTCTTTTTCGTTTTCTTTACGGGCGCTTCGTCATTGCTCTTCAGGGGACTTGCTGTTTTCTTTTTCGTTTTCTTTACGGGCGCTAAGAAATCGCTCTCGCTGTCTGTTGTAAGGGCACTTGCTGATTTCTTTTTTGCCTTCTTTACAGGTTCGTAGTCGCTCTCACTGTCTGTTGGTATCGCTTTTCTTTTGCTGGACTTCTTCTCTTCGTCGTCTTTCTCAATGTCCTTATCTGCATCGCCACCTGTTTGATCTTCGTTTAAGTGAAACGTTTCTGGCGAACAGTCTAGCGTTAAC
>JAJGOT010000232.1:0-90000 GCA_022457155.1 Cladopsammia gracilis
TTTTTATTTTGGTCAATTTGACTCAGTTTTGGCGCTTTTCCAACATGACTAAACTCCAACATGGCGGATCCAACATGGCGGATCCAACATGGCGGTCCAACATGGCGGATCCATACGGTGGCCATTCCGAATGATGACGCAATTTTCGCGTCATAAGAATCACGTCACGTGACCTACGTTAACTTAAACGGTTTTGGACGTACTATAAACTCTTTTTACAGCCATAGCATAAATATTCTTGATGTTGCCGGGGGGGGGGAGGATCCGCCCCCTCCAGGTCCAGGCCAGACTCTCTTAAGAAAAAGTCCAGAGAATTCAATTGCGATATTGTGTATCGTGAACGAGGTTAAAGTAATCCTACCGACCAAATACCAAACTTCATTCAAACTCTACCTCATAAGTATAATACGGACACCTCCGTAATACGGACACTTGGGTCCGTCCCTTTGGTGTCGGTACAAAGGAGGTTCCATGACGCTAGATTCTGCGTGACTCCACCAAAACTTAAACCCGCGAAGAAAGTTGAAGCAATAACGATCTGATGACAAATGATGAACTGTAGTCTGTGTGCTGGTAGTCAGAGGTTAGCTATTGTTTGGTTAAGTTGGCGTAAATTGAAATGACTCACGCGAACAGACAAAAGATTTTGTAGTCTTTTGCCAAGGATCCACGTGAAGAAATGGCGACATATAAAGAACCCGAGAGGTGATCAGTGCTGACCACTACTCGAGCAAATAAAATTATCTAAAACATTCAGAAGAATTTAGTACTAAATGATTAAAAACAATTGAAAACCAAAGCATGACATTTTTTTTTCTCTGAACTTCCTGTAGATTTTATATTATAAACTTGACTAAGTTCATCAATAATGTCACTCAACAATATTGCACAAAGAAGATTGTCACAGCAAGCAAAGCTAAACAATGGTACTGTTACTTTACTGTTTTTTTTATCAATGTTTTTACAGGTGGGTTTTATTCAGACGAGGAAGCTAGTAAACGCTGCAAGAACTGTCCTGATGGCAACTTCGTCAGCTTAGAGAAAGCGCCTGGAGTAAGCTACTTTGATTGCAAATCTTGTCCAACAGGTATAACCTTTTCTTTGATGAGTCTGTATGCACATCCAAATAACATGAACTCGCTTTCATTTGAATGGTTTTGCGCCAGGCCTCGCTTTGATAAGGAGTCCTGATGCAACTGGTAAATGCGTCCTTCATTATCTAAACATTTTCAAGTTTATTAGCTAAAATAGCCATTTGTTATCATTTTAGGGTAAGAAGAATCAGTGGAATCAATTTATACAAATAATTAATATGATAATGAAAAAACTTTTATTGCTTAGATGATGAAAACACGAATACGGTTACCAGTCTAATAGATTGATATATTTTAACAACAACCTAAACAAATTATGAATAGAGCACTGTTTTATTGTTATTATCAATAATAGCAAAAATACTTACCGGATCTAGCCTAGACGTCGTTGGCATTGCTGACTTCAATTGCAATTGTTAGACTTCTCATCCAACAATAACGTGTTGAAGTATAGATTAAGTCTACGGACTCTTCATAGACTACGAGCAGTCTCTCTTTTCCAGCTCAGTCCGTCGAGCGAGAAACGAAAGAACTATAGCGAACGGATAATGGCCGCGCGAAACTGGTGGCTCGCCACCAGTTTCGCGCGGCCATTATCCGTTCGCTTATCTTTTTTCGTTTCTCGCTCGACGGACTAAGCTGGAAAAAAGAGACTGCTCGTAGTCTAGACTCTTCACAATCCCATAAATAATAATAAGTTCGCATCTTGGCCACATAAAGCTTACAAAAGTTACGTCAGAACACAGTGGTCAAAAGTTTAGCATATCTTAAAACATGAAGGTAAGGCTTTCCTGCCAAGATATGGAGATTACATTCACGTTTTTCGTTACGTATGCGTAAACGGCAAAGTGAATTTCGGTTCGTGGATGTATACTTGATAAACCAATTGATATTTTTTTAAAAAACAATACGACTTCCTAATTTCTTTAACAAGACTTGTTTCAATGGATCTTCCATCATCACCGTTTACAATATGATTATTAATAATAACAATAAAACGTTTTGAATGCATAAGGCAGTAAACTAAAAACCCTCAAAGTGGATAAAGTGAAAGTGTTTTAACATTTTAAAAGCTAGCTTGAAATGAAGTTGCCGGTTCATTGATTTCGAAACAAACAAAACGTGTCTGGACAGGTCTCTGAAATCTGCAAATGGTTGAGAACGTGATAAGATTTTTAAAGATCGATGTCCCATAACGCGTATGAAAAAAGTCGCCTAGTCGCACCAACGTAACGAGACTTTCACTTTATACGTGTGGTTTTGTAAATAATTCGGGCAAGCGGCTTTGTCTTTTCGGGTTTGAACATGTGCTACATCACAAATTGAAACGTTTGGCGCTGCGTACTTTATACTTTATTCGAGTGTTCTTAGTTAATGTAAACTAGTGACGGGTTTAGTCATTCGCTAGATTCACATGGAAAGGAGGTATATGTTTAACTCTGTTGTTAAGCTTAAATTGAGATTAAAAAATTACTCAGTCCCCGGTGGGTGTCAAACTCGTGAACTTTTGCACACCAGTCGAACGGCTTTACCTCGGAATAACGGGAATAGATCCAACTCTTTCGACATCCTAGCAACATGCAGGGCACATAGTAAAACTTAGTAAATGTCATAGCTGTCCAAACGACCCTACCTGTAAGTCAGTGGTTGCTTCATGCGACGATATGCGCATGATTTAGAGCTCCCGTCGGTGCTGAGTTTTGTTTTTAGTCCACACGTTTGAGACAAAAAGAATACCGAGCTAAGTTCATTACGTAGCTTGTTATTTAAAAGGTTTCGCTTTATCAACACGCTTGAAAACAGAGCTTATTAACCTATATTTCTATTTTTTGGGATTTAATACTTAAACTAATAGTTGGTTTCTATTTTATAAGGGACCAACACCAGCGAATTCGCAGGATATCGCGCCTGCAGATGTTTGGAAGGGCATCATCGCACCAATTTGTTTAAACTCTGCAAACCATGTGAACGTGGACTTGAATGTGCGAATGAATCTGTTACTCTTCAGAAGGGTTATTGGTGGAAATGGAGAAACGAAACACACAAAAATCTTTATAAAACCTTCGCTGACAATCTCCTTAACGATACTCCCATTCTGCGCACTGACTCCAAGGCAAATGATTCTTTGATTGGATACCCATACGCTATTCCTCAACCACATCCTTGCCTCAATGAAAAATCTTGCTTGGGAGGCATCGATTCTTTGTGTGCCGTTGGTTGTGAGGGTCCGTTGTGCGAAGTGTGCAGTGTTGGATATTATAAACATTTGAAAACCTGCACAAAGTGCCCAACAAAGAAATGGATAATCGGCCAGCTTTCAATCTTGGCAGTGGTAATTGTAATAATCGTTGCAGTTGTGGTTTGGTTAAGCAGAAAGAAAGCCAAAAAGAGTAAAGAACGCTCTTCAGTGGACATCATTCTTGGGAGACTGAAAATCGTCATCGGTTTTCATCAGGTGACGTCTGGACTCCTTGAAGGATTCTCGTACATACAATGGCCAAACGCTTTCGTCTTTATTGGAAAATACTCCCAGATGTTACAAATGAATGTCTTGCAGATCGCTCCAGTCCATTGCCTGTTTCAAAATGTAAAGATCAATGCATTTGGAAACTTGTATGCTATACTGGCAATGAATTTCTTGGCCATCCTTGTGGCATTTGCTGCTTACGGACTAAAAAAGCTCATTTTAAGGCGAAAACTTTTAAACGAAGAACAGAAACTGAAGGAAACTTCCGAAACGAAAGAGCTGATCTACAAAAATTTGTTTTTCTTCCTTTACGTGACGTACCTGAGCACCTGTTCGACGACAGCAAGCGTTATTCCCCTCGCCTGTCGCACGATTTGTGCCGACGAAGACGAAGAAATTTGTGACGAGTTCCTTAAAGTCGATTTCGATGTAAAGTGTTCAGGCTCAAAGTACGACTATCCCGTGATTGTTGCATATTGTTCTCTTGGGTGCATACTCATTCTGCCAACTGCAGCTTTCTGTGCTCTCTGGAGACAACGGGATTCATTCAGAAATCATGCTAACGAAGACGAGAACGAGACGCCTATTCCCCAAGAACAAAGTACCGAAGTTCTCACTGGATTAAGATTTCTGTATGAAAACTATAACGGGTCCACATGGTATTGGGAATTTGTTGACATAGCTCGAAAGGTTGTTTTGACATCTGGATTGATGTGGTTGGGAGGCGAGAGCAGGGCTTACGTAGGATTGGCGTTCGGCATGGCAGGTCTTTATGGGATGCTGTTCGCTGGAAAGAAACCTATAGCGGATCCATTCGACAACAAGTTGATGACGCTGTCCCTCTCCGTCACGTTTTTCAACTTGGGAATAGGGCTTGCCAGTCGAATTGCCGAAGAAAACATATTAACCTCAAGCGATCCACAATCGGAGGACATCGTGTTCAATGTACTTGTTATTGGAGCGAATATTTTAGTGATTGGTCTCCTCGTAGGTAAGCAAAAATATTGATTTTACGTTACCTTGCCATTACGTTGGTTAATGTTATTTAAACCGGTCAGGATGGGGGAGAAGAGTTCCTGCGCTGACTTTTAACGTTTATAACTAATATATAGATAGGTTGAGCCTAACGCGGAGCTCTCTGAACACAAAGCCGACGATAAGGTGAAAGGTCAGAAGTACAAGAATCAGATTGACGACCGGCCTATTATTCAATTTAGCAATATTTTTGCTAGAGTTGCAAAATAACATACAATTATTTTTTGGTGAAAAAATATATAAAATGCTACCAAAAGCATCAAAATATTTAATTGTATGTTATTTTGCAACTCTAGCAAAATAATTTGCAATTTCCTCATTTTTCCGATTAATTTGAATTTTTAGTAAAATCCAAGATGGCGGCCATCTTGGCGGCCATTTTGGATGACGTCATGGACCCCCAACAGCGCCACAACCCGTAATTTTTACCTTATCTTGTAGAACACATCACAGACTATCTATTAGACGTAAAATATTTCCGAAATATTACAACATCGCAAAAACCCAATCGGGGGTTGCAACAACCCCAACCCTTGTACCACGGTGGGGGTGTAAGTTTGCGTGTACGTCCGAGGGTTAATTTGTGTTAATTCATACTCTAAGACTGTTAAGTAGTTTGAAGACTCGAAGGTGAGTAAACGACTGGTTTTGGCCTTGTTGGAACGTGACCATTACCCGAAAGGTTCGTAAACATCAGTTATAAAAATTAAATAAACAGTGCACTTGTGATTTCCATTGCTATTTCTTTTATCGTTTGAATGTTTATACATCTAATATATCAAACACGGAAAATAGTGTTTCATCAGTATATTATGGCGTTCTGTTGCGGACAAAAATACCTTGATTAAAAACAGATGTCTAATATTATTTTTCCCCTCGAAACTACAAAATACGTACAGAGGTTTGATCGGATTTTCCACTTTTGACGTCAAATTGAAAATAATAAAACGAAACTTACTTCTAAAATAGAATTCCAGAACATAAAATCAGAGATCGAAATATCTAACATCTAATAAACGAATCCATAGAAAAATGTCGAGAGGAAACGAAAGTTATAGGTGTCGAGATAAGATGAAATTTGTGAATCGAGAGGAAATGGAAGTTGATTATCGAGAAAATTTGTGAGTCGAGAGGAAACGGAAGTTGATAATCGAGAAAATTTGCGAGTCGAGAGGAAACGGAAGTGAAGGTGGTACAAATCGATCGTAAACGGAAGTAAGAAAGACGATTGGATAAACAGGTCATTGATATTTTCCCAAGCGCGGAAAACACTGCTGTTAGGAATTCAAAGAAAAAATTCACAGCAAAGTAATTCCACCAACAGTAACCTACAAGATATTGTCAGGACAGTCGTTGCCAACCTCATTAACCTTCCCGAAAGCTCTCCTAGTACTTCTAAATACTGGCAGCACCAAAGTAAACCTAAACCGTACGGACGCGTCCACTTCTGAAGAGCTCAATCGATCGTTTCAAATTCCACATGGATCAAGGGCTCTGGCCTCGGGGAATCAGAATTCGATGGGTGGTTTCAACCTTACTGGCCCTCACCTTCCTCGGTAAGTAGTACAAATGTAACCGATGACGTCACCTATCACAAAGACATCTGCCTTCTGTCATGTCCTACATGGGATACTGTGCCTCGAGGAAAGGTTAAAATAAACTTAATCCAGAAGAACATGTACATTGATGCGTGGGCTGTATGAAGAGGTTGGGACCAGGTCACACTCAAAAATGAAGTTGAGAAATTATTCAGAAAAGTGCTAACTTCGACCAGTGAGGTATTTAAGTTAAAAATTCGTCGGAATGTTGAAGATTGCGTCCTTGTAATAAACATCATTCTATGTAAGCGTTTATTGTTGAGAAGACAAGAGGTGATAATTGGCTGTAATAACTCTTGCTATTTATGTAATATAGTTAATTTTAAATGTAATTACATTATCATTATTGCTATTATTAACTTATTTATTTATTTATTTATTTATTTGTTTATTAAAAGAGCTCCTGCCCGTAAAAATGAAGAATCCGGCGACAGAACCGAAAATTCATAATTCATTTTATTTTACCTAAAAGACCCTTCGGGTAGACTTTTCAAAAATCTCATTTAAAAGTTCCAGCGCTTTATTGTTTTTGCGCAAAATAAAAAAAAATTCAAGATACGGCGAGACGGTCTCTTGCAGACCCCCCAGAAAAAAGCAATAAAAAATAGTTCAACTTCAGTCCGTGCGCTACAACGAGAAGCTTTCTCGGTTTGCCATTTAGTAAACAATCTTTTCATCTTCCCTGAAATGTAAAAATACATGTTTCTAAGTTTAAACTATGACCTTCGGGTGTTCTAGCTCAAGGTAAAATTTGGGACAACTTCGGAGGCCTATAAAAATCCTAGTTTTTCAGAACAATACTGTTAGTCTAGATGAAGCTTTATCCCTCAAGTTCACTGTCTTAAGTTGTCTTTTTTGGCCCGCTAAAAGCGACGTATCGACACAAAAACATGTTCAGGGTATTTTTAGAAATTTTCAACGCGGCCCGCTGAACGGCTGTCACGCAAAAAACATCGATTTAACTAAATCAAGCATCTAATGTAACCGTTTTATTTCGACTCCACCAAGTAAAATTTCACACACACACACGCACAAACTTAACTACATTTTAAGTAATGCTCCACATAAGAACGATAGCAAACTCCATTGTTCTGCGGCATTGGCTCTTTACCACATAGAATATCTTTGATTTCAAGAATAGAGGAGGCGCTGATGGTTAATAATTATATTTCATTATAAAAATAAAGAAAATCTATTTGCGTCAAATAAATTTTAGGAAATGTTCGTGCTTAACCAATCAGAATAGCAGAAGACAATAGCTAATTATTTTGCTTCTTTGATGAAATTCCCCAAATAAAATATCTTTTCAAAATTGTATGTTGTGCGATTCGGTCTTAAATTACTTGAAATCTTAAAAAAAAATTAGACAAAATGCACCCTGAACCTTAACTTTTTGGCGTTTTCTTAGTCTAAGCCAATGAGATGACTGGTTGTAACATTGCCGTTCAGCGCTATCCTTCTTATACGGATTATTACTTAAATACATAGACTTGCCCTTGCATTGTTTAACCCTCGGACGAACAAGGAGGGGGGGGTGGTGGCAACCACCCCCTCTTAAGGTTTTTCTCCAATATTTTCAAGACCATTTACGATTAGCACATGTCTTTTTCAGTAGCTCTTCGTTTATCCTTGAGACACATTTTAGTAAGGTTTGGCGACAACCGGTTGCTATGGTAACGAGACGTCATAAGTAACATGAAGTCAACATGCGTGTTTTTCACCTTTTTTCAGTGAAAAAACATATAAAATGCTATCAAAAGTCAATGTTCAATTGTTTGTTATTTTGCAACTCTAGCAAACAATATTTGCAATTTCCCCATTTTTCCGATAAATTTGAATTTTTAGTAAAATTCAAGATGGCGGCCTTCTTGGCGGCCATGTTGGATGACCTCACTGACCCCCAGCAGCGCCACAACCCATAATATTTACCTGATCTTGTAGAGAACATCGCGGGCTATCTATTAGATGCGAAATATTTCCAAAATAGTTATTATATATTAATATTTAATAATAAGTTTGCGTGTACGTCCGAGGGTTAATGTTATCCACAAAAATAACAAATAACATCTTTGATTTAAGAGCTGTCTTTCACCGATATGCATTTGTAAAGAGATAAACAAGACAAACCGGATGCGCCCAGTTTTACCAGCTTTTACCAGTTTTGGATTGGACTTACAAATATTATATGGAATAAGAGTATTCGCCAAGACGTCGAATTAAGAATTCAGAGGTATCACATGATGCTGAATTCAACTCTTCTTCGCAATTTTGAAGAATTCTTCCCAAAGAAGAAGAACCCAGTGAAGTTTGGTAGCCATCTCGCCATTTTCATAAACTCCTTTCGTTCCCGCTCCCGCTCCGAGCTCAGCTCACTAATTCACTTCCGTTTCCTGTTGACTCGCACATTTTCTCGATAATCAACTTCCGTTTCCCCTCGCCTCACATTTTATCTTATCTCGACACCTAACCTCCCTTTCCTCTCGACAAATTTTACTATTGATTCGTTCATTATATTTTAGAAATTTCGATCTCTGATTTTGTGTTTTGGAATTCTATTTTAGAAGTAAGTTTCGTTTTATCTTTTTCAAATTTCAATGTCGAGTGTGGAATTTTAAACCGATCACTATTTTACAAAACTCGGTACGTATTTTGTAGTTTCGAAGGGAAAAATAATATAACACTTCTGTTTTTAATTCTGGCATTTTTGTCCGCAACGGAACGCCATACTGAGGTGGAATGCTGAAACAAAGGTTTCAACTTCTATAAAACCCTTGAACTTTGCGAAATGTGTGTCCGAGAGCTGGTCAATTATTGAGTTCTCAAGGCCTGTGAATTGATAAATATAATTATGTGATCTGAATTGAGTTGCACTGTCGCTGTGTATTTCTTATTTACTTTTGCTTTAGGAGACTGTGTTACTGCTTTGTTATGTCTTTCATAAGAAGAAAATGCAGAATTGAGCTTTAAATTATTCAACCTGGCATCAATTGAAATGAAACAGACACATTTTAGTGCATAATGCCAATATCTCACTAATACACCTAATAGCCTTACTAAAGAAAGATTTATAAAAACCTTCCTACAAAAAAAAAATATTTTGGGGGGTTAACGGTATGTTGTTCTATTCCAAGATTAAAACAGTTTTGATCTTTTTTATTTGCAGTTAAATACTTTCAGTTCTTCTATAGTTACATGAAAGAGTGGCGCAAAAATCCGCAGTGTTCTATGTCGTGTCTACTTGCTCTTCTCCAGCCTCTTACGGAGTTACACGGTGAAATACATGGTATCATAGCAACAAATATTATGGATACACAGCTGCAAACTGGAAACATCGACGTGCCGTCGATATCAACTGCTTTACAAGATAGTGTAGCAGTTGAGTTTGATCTTGAAGAAGATGAAAGCAACCGAATAGAAGAAAGGAATGGCGACGAAACGACGACTAATGAAGGGATGGGAATTGAGCTTAGCTTTCTCACCCTCGCAAAGATCAGTCTTCACGAGCTGCCAAGGGAGACCAACGTGCCTTCGATGTCCAGAGCCGTACAGGAAAGTGGCACAGTGACGATTGATATTGAAGAAGATGAGACCAACCAAACAGAAGGAAAGAATGATGTTAACACGGCAAGTAACCTACCGTCGATTTCCAGCGCCGTACAGAAAAGCGGAACAGTTATCATTGATATTGAAGAAGATGAGACCAACCAAACAGAAGGAAGGAATGATGTGAAAACGACAAGTAACCTGCCGTCGATGTCCAGCGCCGTACAAAAAAGCGGAACAGTTACGATTGCTATTGAAGATGAGACCAACCCAACAGAAGGAAGGAATGATGTAAACACGACAAGTAACGTGCCGTCGATGTCCAGCGCCGCACGAGAGAGCGGAACAGTCACGATTGATATTGAAGAAGATGAGAACAACCCAACAGAAAGAAGGAATGATGTAAAAACGACAAGTAGCCTGCCGTCGATGTCCAGCGCCGTACAAAAAAGCGGAACAGTCAGGATTGATATTGAAGATGAGACCAACCCAACAGAAGGAAGGAACGATGTAAACACGACAAGTAACGTGCCGTCGATGTCCAGCGCCGTACAAGAAAGTGGAACAGTCACGATTGATATTGAAGAAGATGAGACCAACCCAACAGAAAGAAGGAATGATGTAAAAACGACAAGTAACCTGCCGTCGATGTCGAGCGCGGTACAAGATAGCGTAGTAGTCACCATTGATCTCGAAGAAGACGAAACCAACCCAGCAGAAGAAAGGAGTGGCAACGAAACGACAACTAACGACGAGGTGGGAATTGAGCTGAGCTTCCTCGCCCCCGCCAGGATCAGCCTGTATGAGCTGCCAATTGCAAGGGAGACACACGACACGCCACTATAAGTGGTGTTTCGGTGTGTGTGGCTTGATCAGATGGACGCTTGTTATGAAATGACGTATCCCCAACAAAGTATTGTAAGAGTTCTTAGTACTTTAAAGGCCGATTTGCACGGCACAACTTTTGCCTACAACTATCGCATGCAACCTACTTACGCCAAACGAACGACACGAATCGCGGCGTCTAAATCAGCCTACAACTCGCTCACAACTGTTGCATGCGACGCGAAAAAAGTTGTAGAATTAGGAAACATGTTTTAAAACCCTTCGACAGTCGTAGCCACATACAATGTGATGCGACTTGTCAGTATACAATTTTCGGCTGACGCAATCAGCGCGCGCTACAAAAAATCGCATGCGACAAAGTTGTGCCACGTAAATCGGCTTTTATATATTTAGAATAATTTAAACTCTCAAATTTACATGTAAACCTATTCCACCACCATATCCGGGGGAGGTTGGAGGTTGTGGTAGGGTTTCATAAACGGGGTTCTTGTAGGTTGGGGTGTGACATTCGAACTCCTGTATGTGGGCTCGTTAATTGCAAGTTAAATAGTGAATTAAATTTATGTAGTTTTCATAGCGCATATCTGGTAAAACAGCAATTGAGTCAGGTTTTGCATTGCTTATTCATAGGCTTTCTCGGATAACATAATATAAAATCCAAGGCCTAAGCTTATTAATTTTTGCATGAAACCCAATAGCATTTAAGCATTATTTTACAAGATAGTTGGACAGTATACAACGTTGAGGCTGTTGAAAAGGGAGTTGACGCAAAATATATTTTCTTTCACTAACCCGAATTTACTTTGTTGGAAATTCAGCATGTAGTCCAATGGCCCATAATGCTCTTTTTTGGCGAATGCTTCACTTGTAAATTCGGCAATCACAGTCTACTGCTAAACAAAGAAGACCGACTATTTTTAGTCGAAACCAAATAGCAAATAGATCAGTTTCTTGCCTCATTGGAATCAGCTCCTTTTAACAAAGACAGCCTAAACGTTGTCAGACGTTTAAACCACGTTATTGGAAGTCTTATAGCTGAGGACGTTCGCGGTTATTGTTAATGCGCATCAGTATTTTGCATACAATTCATGTCGCAATGTCATGTACAGAGCGCAAGCGCAAAGGAAAGACGATAGATTCACAAAGGGATTTTAGGCATTGCCATAAACTCTATTAGATGCTCTGTGGCTCCACGTTTTTTAGTAGATCACTTTCTTTTACACTTTTCGACACTATGCATCGACCCGATGCGTTGGAAGGTAACACTGTTTTTTTTTTCACTTGTACCGGCACATCACATGACAGCCATTATTCATATTAAGGACCATATTTATGACCCCTCATTTATTTTCCATTTCTAACGTGAATAACCCATTACCTTAGTGTGGCAAAAGTTGGAAGAAAATGTATATATTAAAAGATTTTTGCGCGAACGTCCTTAATAAAAACATATTTATTTGAAACTATAATCTTGAAAGTATTTTATGCACCTGAATTCTTGTCACGATGTCTTCCATTGCGAGAAAACCAACTTTTTTTCCATAATCGAGAATGATGAATTTCTGCAAATAATAGTCGCTTTTATCGAAGTCACCTAAAATTGCAAGTTGCGATGCTTTTCATTCAACAAACACGACTGAATTATTTAAACTGTGCATCTTTTTACAAACTAAGAGACATGTGAGCCAGGGGAAAACATTTTCCCTTGGCACATCTAAAGTTACATCTATATCTACATCTACACCAATTTAGTCAGTAAGAGTCCTTAAAAACATCACATCAACTTATTGAAACTTGCAATATACTTAAAAACACATGTTATTGCATTTTCCGCACATCCGTAGAAAGGTCTATTGATATTTTTACTTCCCTGCGTGAAGGTCAAGCCTTAGAGAGAATGTTGAACTATACCTGTCCAAAAACTCGTTATACTGTGTTGTGTAAGAAAGGAGTTGGTAACGTTGGGAAGTTACCTCATTGTACTGTGGTCTTAATTGACGCAAACACTTTGCAACCAAGACGACAGAGCGGTTTTATTTACTAAATAATAACCGTGCAATTACCCTTTAGGTTGAAATGTCCTTCTTTTGTTATTGCATGTTACATTCGGCAAGAATTCAGGTACATTTGACTACAAACCAACAGCGACAAATAGATCGCTATAGAACATAATTATGATAGGTGCCAAAAGTGTCCTCAGGGACTGCGGCACATGTCTTATTTATCTTTTCACTTGTTAAGCTAGAGGCGGATCTAAGGGAGAGGCCCGGGGACTTACCCCAGAATTGTTTTCTGTTGTTTTTTAATTACGTGACAGAAAGGTCTGGATCCGCCGCCCGGGTCAAAGGGACGCGACAGTCCAATTGGAGGAGGTAAGAGGGCTTGTCGGATCGATTCTGATAAAAATTCAAAAAGTTCTTTACTTTTTGGAATCACTTAAAGTACGGACGAGTGTTACATTCGGAATGTTATCGGTTCGTATCAATATTCCAACAATTTACAACCGCTGTAGATCACAAGGGACGACGGAAGCTGATGGAAGCATCACCTTAAACTGAGCTTGATTTTGAACTTCCCTTTGTTATCGCCGACCTCGTTCTTATTTCACTGAGCGGGCTAAAAGTCTGGCTTAACAGTTTTAATTATAATCAACAAAAAATCCAAAAAAAAAAAACAAGAAAAGAAAATCGTAGGTCTAAGATTGTCACTTATTATTAGATTACTAGTTTTTTGTAGCCCTAAGATAGTTTTTGTAGTTCCATTGTAGGTCAAGTGACGTTCACGTTCCTGGCAAGCATGTTTACCGAGTTGACTTTTGTAAGCTTGAAAGTGGCTGGTAGTTTGGTCAAAATGTGGCGACTTTTCTGGGCAGTCCTACATCTCGTTGAAGATACCGGCAACAAACCCCATACTTAAACTTGATCAGCTTACAATAATTTAGTCAATAGATATGCAATGGGTTCTCCTCCTGGTATCTCTTAGATATCTCTTAGGTATCTCAGATACCAGCAACAACACCTGTGTTTACACTAGATCAGTTAGCAGTGATCAGGCTTGAGTGTTGATCTGAACGAAACCTGCAATTACTTTGAAGTTTAATAAACTTATTCCTATGTTTTGGATAGTAAACCAGGGACGTCCACAGTGATGTGCACAGTGCGAAACTCCTAGTAATCTAGTTTCAATTATTTTAATCCCTGCGGAAACTCCAAAACATGCACAAAATGTGCCAGAAGTGCTTTACTCTTCCTCAAGTGAGGAGGTGAACCAAACGACGAGCATTTTAATGGATCTTCACTTTGTTATTTGGTATGGTTTAAACAACTTACTCCAATAAGTCAAAACTCTAGTGTAAACACGTGCTGGGGAAACCCATCGATGTGCAGTCAGCTTTCGCTATTGGAACACCTTGCTTCTGAATAACCAATCAGGTGCTAGTGTATGCCTTTTCTGTTGGCAAGTACTGAACTTAAAAAAAAACGTTTAGTGTCTGGCCGTCACCTTGATTTCGGAAACTGGCGTCAGGGCTGATTCCCACACCCTTGGCCGCGTGTTTTTTCTCCCCCAATTCCGCGGCTTAACTCAGCGCTCGTTCGCTGATAGAGTACGCCTGGTCTACACAAAGGAATGTAAATCCAAATGAATATGATACAGTAAAAATAACTCCTGCGACTAAGGATTATTTCTATGGTTGTAGTCCCAAAAAGCAGCGTTATAGCGAGAGTTGACTGAGGTATGAAGGATCAGGGTATTTGAAATTCAGGAATTAAACATGTTTGCCAGAAGAGGCTTTTTGAAATGTAAGATTGCGATGCTACCATTACTTTTAAGTCCGTGTACGAATGGTAGACGCGGTTAAGTGAACTTTAAATTGCTTTGTACGCTACGAACTATCATTAAAGCCTGTTGTAGACCTAAATGACTGTGTTATGAGCACGGATGTTGTCGTCCTTGTTAAGGCCCATTTACACGGTACAACTTTATTGCATACGACTCGATTACGCCATGTTCATGTTACGATTTGACTTGAGTTGATTTGCACGAAGCAATTCGTGTTGTATGCATGTCGTAAGCTTGACGTGAGTGTGTTGCATGCGACAAAGTTGTACCGTGTAAATCGGCCTTTAGCAGTGCAATCACGCGAAAACTTTTAATAGGGCAGGTCGCGAGCAGCTTCCGCATAGGGTTACTTTTGAAAAGGGGCTAAGCCCGGAACGTCTGGAATATTTTCTTATTTTTAGCGCTGTTTTAAATTAACATTTTATTCATTATTCATTGTGTCACAAGTGCTACGCAGCTTTTGAACTTTTTTGTTCAACTAGTATGTTTTTGGTAGCTCTTGACAGTGAATGCAAAGAAGATGATATAAATGTTATGCGCTTTAGTACTGGGTCTTAGTGGGTTCCTGTTTATTTCGCAAGTATATGATCGCATGAATGCGAAGAACGAGAATAAATAGCATGCGCGTTACATCTTCACTTACGCTCGTTTGGCTCGTCAGTGATTTGTAATTCTGTGGATCTGCGGTTCTGTGGCTTTGTGACTCTGCGGTTTTGTCGTTCTGCCGTTCGGTGTATCTGCAGTTCTTTGGTTATGCCTGTTTTGCAGCTCAGGGACCGGATTCACGAAGCCCTCCCAAGTTCAGACATATCCTAAGTATTGTTTCTTAACAATAGCCTATTGTTGGAATGACAATAGACTATTGTTAATAAACAATACTTAGGATATGTCTTACCTCAGGAGGGTTTCTTGAATCCTGCCCCTGGGGTTTTGACGTTCTGTGGTTCTGCGCACATACAACAACAATAACAATTTATCATTGTGCAAGAAACACGATCCTAAAGATAGAAATTAAATAGAATAATCCTTCAGTCTCACGAGACTATAAATATGTGCTCTGTAAAATTAATGGTGTCCAGTTTAGGTCGAAGAGTAGCGCCTGAAGTGGCTTTACAGTCCCGCGCGGGAGTGACAGTCTCTTTTGCAGTTACTGTATTTGAAGGTGGCTTCTTTGCCAAGTGACACTTGAATATTGACTTCCTTGAGGTCACGCTTGCAGACATCTTTGCATCATAGTTGAGGGCAGCCGTAGGGTCTCTTGACTTCCACAAGTCGACTTTGGCTTTTTTAGTTGAATTTAAAATACAAGCGATAAATTTGCGCAAGGAAATTAGTTAATAAATGTTAAGGTCGCGGGGGATACCTGGCCATGAATAAATTCATAAGGCAAAATTTTAGCAGGGGTGTCACTTTGAAAAACGTTATATCGTGAACGTTAGAAAGCCGATTTCGCTAAATTTAACAGAGATATTGGCGAATAATAAAAGTGCATAAAGATTGTTTTTTATTGAAGGGATCGCGCTTTGCGGCAATGCTGTAAGCCACTAAAGTTATTTTTTTTAAAACGTGGTTTTGTGTCCAAGTTTGCTCCTCGAGAAGAACACAAAGCAAATTTATTTCACCACTCACCGGTCCATCCAAACGTCTATTGTGTCATATCTGACTCCGATTTTTTGATTTCAACTTAAATTAGAAGTTATTAGCTTTTAAGGGGGTCAAATTGTCCATGTTAGAATTTGAAACCTCATATCTTCTCTTTAAGGGGCTATTTAAAAATTTTGAGTCAGATATGACAATCTACAATACACGTAGTTTACCTCTCTGCAGTGTCAACCCATGAAATTCTCTATGCGCGCTGAATTCTTGGACACAAAATTGCTTGTTTTTACGCTTCCGAAGGCTTCCCGAGCAAACACGAATGCAAAAAATATATATTTATGGTAATTTTGCTAATTGTAATCAACGGGCTATTGTCAACACTTCATGCAGAAAGAACAATGCGTTGAAAAATAGTGTATTGTACCAGACAGCGCTTTGCACGTGCAATTATTGATACAGAAACATTACAGAGCCTGTTCGTGAATATTTCGCGCATTTTCGGTATCAGCCGTCGCACTTCGTGCATACTCTTTTCATAAATGCATACTGATGAGCGGAACCTGTCCCCCGCGACCTTAAGAGCAGTTCTCTGAAAGAATCGAGAAAAGTGGAAAATGAAAATCTTTGACCCCTCTTCATATTTTGCATGCAGATAGATCTTCAGGGGGGATATTCAAAAATGACCTTTGTTAAGGTCGTTTCTTCTTTGTTGCCATGGTAACACTGGATGTTTGTTGGTGCCACTAAACCCAATTTTGACCTCAGAAACTTCTTTAAAAAGTGCAAAATGTACGACATCGTTTCTCCAGCCCATTAATATCTACAAATCAAGACTTTCGCCAGATGTAAAACCTTTATTCTAGTTTACATTTATGTATGTGGCATTTTGTTACATCAACTGTACATGAACTTAACGGTTAAACAACGTGATGGTGTTTCAGCCATTTTAGTTGACGAGTAAAACTAGCAATACCTTTTCTTGAATTTTTCCAAAAGTACGCCGATTCTAGAACTCAAACTACGTGGCTAGTTTCAATAGATACTCTAGTTACTAAATCTATAAACATCTCTGCGGGGCGGGTTAATTTTTGAACTTTGATTCACTCAGGAAATAGCTTCAATCATTTGTTGTAAACTTCGGTGAAATTAACATTAAGTTCATTCGACAGAAATCCTTTAAGAAAACTCAATCAGCCTTCAGGCTTAAAGTATAGCATGTACTCCATCAACGTCTGATCAAATCTATTGTTGACAGCCGTTATTTTTTGAACAATCTCAATCCAAATAACGCTTACTTTACTGTTTTCTGCAGTTCTCAACTTGCGAAGAACGAGTCGGTTCTTTCTGCCCAGCATACATTTTCTGCACAAAATTCGGATATCTAAACCATCTCTTGTGGCTGAGCATGCTGTTTGTCTTTAGTAGAGGTCCATTAACATAACAGTGCAAATAACATGAGCTTTTGTAGTACCTGGAAGGTCACCGAAGCAAGCCATCGTCGGAACCTAATTTGTTCGTCCACGAACATTTCTAATCTGGATTTACGGTATATTTCTCCGTCACATGCCATCATGCATTTGCTCCAAAAGCAGATAAAACGGTTTTCTGATTAATACTTTAATGATCAATTACATTTAGCTAAGCATTTTACCGTCTTTCTTTCGCCTTTCTTTCGCCTTTCTTTCGTAGTTCAGGGCACTAGTTAAGGCGAAAACATCTCTGGTCAGCGGAATAACTAGAATACGAATTGACTTCATAAAATGCCAACATGGCGTCCGCATCATATTGAGGTGCCAGAAAGTATTGGAAATGGAATGCCAGAACTCTTCTTTTGTTAGATTTTCTTTCTATTTACATGTAGATTACATTTCCCATACTTTTCGTTGCTGATAAAATGAAAACGTGAACAAAAGGTGAACGATTAAATGCTTTTTTCTGATATTATAACTCTTGCTCTCCTATGTAAGTGAATTCCGTCCAATATTTTCGTTTTTGGTAAATGCCTGTCACGTTTCTTTGACTCAGTGAGCTGCTTCTTTTCTTTTCTTTTTTTTTTTTTTTTTTGTTTTGTTTTTTTGCTGCAAAGAAAGGAAACTACGAGCGGATTTGTCGTTTCCTAAGGAATACTTCAACTGTAAACAACTGAATTTTTGCGTCCAACTGTTCTTGCAATTTCCTTCGTTACCGCTTCGATCGCTTGTCCTCTTTTAGTTGAATTCTCTCTTTGCAAAAACTTGCTTTCAAGAAGGGACTTTTGATTTGCGCTGAATCTACTTGCATCTGGTTTTGACTATAATGGCCACCCGGCCATCAAAACAAATTAGGGCTAGCGCGCTCGCCACTTTAAAAAGAGCTCAAAACTGCAGCTGTTGCGTTGCGTTTGTCTTTCTAACTTGCATATTCTTGCCACGCCTAACTTTGCGTCACTAACGTAAGTACCGTACTTACAGTGTTTCTGTAGTCCATGGCTAAGTATCAAACAAAATAAATTTGTACAAACTTTCTAGGGGAAGGAGAATTTAATATATTTCAAGTATTAAAATTAGTGGCGCTGTCACGAGGAGATAAGAACCGTAAATCCTCTATTAAACCCCCGGCGGACGTTTTTATTTTATGCCGAGCGTTTGAGGGGGCTTATACTTAATAAACTTAGAGGGAGAGAGATTGAGGGGAGAGGTATTGTAGCGAAACGCAAGCAGCTTACAACTCTTTTTTGTATTCATAAATTACAATAGGTTCCCACAACTTAACTTGTATGATACGGATTTCACTCAGATCCCAATGTCGGACAGTCAATGGCCTCGTTTAAAACAGGAAGTATAGTACACTCTAGTCTGTTTATTCCCAGTTTTTGCTAAACCAAATCGCAACCATCAGAGCGTTTCTCACACATGAATTTGTGCTCGGATTGGTACCGTAAAAAATGTATCGGTACCGATAAGATAAACCGGAGACCCATAAAACAGAACTTGAAGGGAACTTTTGAACCTCTGAAAAAATAAACTTTGGTCATGCAGTTAAGATGAGGAATATTGTATTTGTAGGTGGTGTTCGCATTTTCTGATTTAATGCAAAACTCAATAGAATACAGTCTGGGGCTATTATTTCGTTTTCCGACGTCATTCAATGATCATTTTTCCGATTGAAAATTTGCTTCTTCCACTGAAAAAAAGCTGTCAAAGGACAAAGAACGCTCGCCATACGGCAAACTTGTCTTCAAACTGTTTAATGTATTTCCCACCATTTTCTTGCCAGTAGTTGCTCTTGAGGTAATTCTCTCCTGATACTTAAGATAGTTTTATGCGTCTCCGTATGTCTTTTCAGCAGACACGTATTAAATTCCTCGAATTTAATTTGCGTTGACTTCTAAGATATGCGGCTGAAATACTGACCATTCCCCTTACAGCCGATTTTACTGCAGTATGTAGACCCGGGTTTTTCAGACATGATTCACCCGCTGTGATTCACTCGTCATCATGATCAGACAACTGTGAATGAAATTCACCTATAAACGGAGTTTACTGACTTCCTGAAATAGTCCATCCCATGGATACCGCTAAAATAAAACTAAATGCAATATCCACGCATGCCTAATGTTTGGTATTTTGTTTTGTTTACGTGTCTACGTATCAGAAAACAAAAGAATGGGAAAATATACCCTTAGGCTGCTCAACGTTTTGTTCTCAAACATTGCTAACAACAGAATAGAATAGACAATTAGTGACAATGTAATATTGTGGATGAGGACGCCATGCCGAGCACTTTACGAAGTAACATTGTATTTTAGACTATACCGCTGACCAGCAGAGCTTTGCCTGAACTGGTGGCCTGGACTTCGAAAGCAAAAGAACGGCGAAAGAAATGCGGTAAAATGCCTCGCTTAATGTGATTGACTGTAAAAGTATTAATCAGAAAACCGTTTTATCTTCTGTTGGAGCGAATGATGACATATGTCATGACGGAGAAATATGCGGCAAAATCCAGAGCAGAATTGTGCGTGGACGAACAAAGTTTCCGACGATATGATGGCTTGCTTCAGTGACCTTCCGGGTACCACAAGCTGTTGTTATTTGCACTGTGATGGGTTAATGGACCTCTACTGAAAACAAACAGCATGATCAGCCACAAAAGGTGGTTTAGATATCCGAATTTTGTGCAGAAAATGTATGCTGGGCAGAAAGAACCGACTCGTTCTTCGCAAGTTGAGAACTGCAGAAAACAGTAAAGTAAGCGTTATTTGGATTGAGATTGTTAAAAAAATAACGGCTATCAACAGTAGATTTGATCAGACATTGATAGAGTACATGCTATACTTTAAGCCTGAAGGCTGATTGAGTTTTCTTAAAGGATTTCTGTCGAATGAACTTAATGTTAATTTCACCAAAGTTTACAACAAATGATTTATGGAGCTTTTTCCTCGGCGAATCAAAGTTAAAAATAAACCCGCCCCGCAGAGATTTTTATAGATGTTGTAACTAGAGTATCTATTGAAACTAGCCACGTAGTTTGAGTTCAAGAATCGGCGTACTTTTGGAAAAATCCAAGAAAAGGTATTGCTAGTTTTACTCGTCAACTAAAATGGCTGAAACACCATCACGTTGTTTGACCGTTAAGTTCATGTACAGTTGATGTAACAAAATGCCACATGCATAAATGTAAACTAGAATAAAGGTTTTAAATCTGGCGAAAGTCTTGATTTGTAGAGTATTAATGGGCTAGAGAAACGACGTCGTACATTTTGCACTTTTTAAAGAAGTTTCTGAGGTCAAAATTGGGTTTAGTGGCACCAACAAACATTCAGTGTTACCATGACAACAAAGAAGAAACGGCCTTAACAAAGGTCATTTTTGAACATCTCCCCTGAAGACCTACCTGCATGCAAAATATGAAGGGGGGTCAAAAATTTTTATTTCCAACTTTTCTCGATTCTTACAGAGAACCGCTCTTAAGAAACTAACTTATCGAAAATTAGTATTGGAAGGGACTTTGAGAAAGTCTAGAGGGTCTCTTGCCAGTGGTGTTTAAACCATATATGATGACCTTGGGGACTCTACCATCTTCCATGCGGAGGACGCGACTGATGTATCACCCATAAATGTAATAACAACCATAAATGTAATACTCACCATAAATGTAATAAAAATCAACCATAAATGTAATACCAACCATAAATGTAATAAGAATCAACCATAAATGTAATAAATGACTAACCATAAATGTAATACATTTTTAACCATAAATGAAATAATCTGACTCACCATAAATGTAATACGTGTTAACCACAAATGTAATAAACTGGATACCAATAAAAATTACGAATTTTAACGACCTTTTTTATGGTTGGTGTACACGCAAATTTAAACTCAATGTAATGAAACAGATCGGCGATATCTGTTCGTTGGTATGCGGCAGAAATAGGTTGCCATGGCATTAATTGACTCTACTGGAAGATACATTACCATAAACGTTCTAATTAGCCCCCTCTCTATGAACCACCCCTCTCCATTAAGTCTCCCCTCTTTAGTTTCAAGGTTTTAATAAGCTCCCTCCTTCTCAAGTAAGCCCCCCCCCCCCCACACACACACACACACACACACACACACACACACACACACACACACACACACACACACACACACACACACACACACACACACACCCCTTCCCCCACAAATCCACGGACGACAGAGTCACTTAGGTCGGGTTATAGCATCTTGGGTTGTATAGCCTGAATTTGTTTCGCTTCAGTTTAAAATTGTACATGGCTAGTACCGACGATTAAAAAATGGCATTTGAAGCCAGTCGAACGACATTTATCTTGCTATTTCTCCTCAATGCAAATGCAAAATAATTTGTGACGTCATAAATTCGCGCCAAAATTGAGTGAGCGGAAGAGGAAAGCCATTCTTGTTCTCACGGGAAAATTTCTAGCCGTTCGGTTTATGAACGCAGTTGACCGTGAAGAAAAAGTGATCAAATATTACTTTTTTTATCCGCACAAAGACTGTGGCAAGCAGACGAGGCTTTCGGTATGACCAAATTACATATTTTTGAGGTAGGATTTATTTTGCTTACCTTATGTACTTCAAAAGGCGAAAACAAGCGAACCCGTCAGATGTCGGCAGTGGATGATGAGGTGTATGATGTGCTCTTTAAACTTACGAAGGGGACATTTGATGTTCCAGTGAAAGAGAGATCATTACAGCAGAGAGCGGCGTGTATAAGATATTGGAGGAACAAGTCAATATTTTCCATTCAAAATGTCAATGGAGAGGAAAAGCTTTTCTTCAATGGAAAGGCAGTTTTAAGAAAGTCTGAGGTGAAACATCTGGTAACAAAGGAATTCAAACATTGCAAAGGCATCGGCTTAAGGAAACTGATGCACCGGTTATTAAAGACGTATCAAGTAAGCTGAACCAGAAGCTTAATGCTCGATTTACTAACAAGGCCATCATTCGACCAATACGTGCTCGTGCTGTCCAGGTAAGTTTAATTGTTGTTGTCGCACTAAATATATTTGTAGGAGTTAGTTGAACATTGACTGTAGGTTTTAAGTTCTCTTTTATTTTCCGGCTTCAGTCAGAAATTATTACATATGCTCAATTAAGTGGATTACATTTCAATTTCAATACAAATTTTAAATGTTTAATTATCTTAATTGTCTCAAATTCCCCTCCTCCACAATATTTTACAACGTTACCCATCGCACTTCATTCTACATGGTAAAAAACTTGAGTTTGATGGGCGTCTCATCAAAATAATGCTATTGAAATTTTATTTTCTAAATTCTGACTGGATTCGAAGCAAGCGAACAAACTAATGAAAAATCTAATTACAATTTAAAAGAGAGAATTTCATTCAACATGTTAAAAAACTTGGCGCCTCGTGCAGCTGCCTAATTATGATCCGCCTACTATTTTTATAAGGCATATTTAAACGAGGATTATCGATATCCACGCTTGTTTTGAAACAGTCTGCGCCAAAATAAAAGGATGATAACGGGAGAAATGACCCTGCCTTGTTTGGTTAGTTCACTACCTGAAGCTAAGCAGGTAACGAAAAGAATTTCATAGATATTAGCAATCTAGTTTTCAGAGGTGGCGATAATTTTGGTTGTCTGAGTGTGTCCCTTGCTTTTTTTCATTTGTTGGCTCAGTAATAAAGCCCTTTGGCCCATAACAGGTGCGTTGCATGATCTTTTAGTTGGGTCAACGTTATTCGTTTTTAATAACGTGTCTGATTTCTTGTCTCCTGTTTGATTGACGTGTAAGGCCTAGGGCGATGAGTTATTTAAAGGCGTGGGAGCATTTTAACAGGTTACAGTAATTATATTGCATAGTGAGCAGTTTAGCGCGAATTGTTTACCCACCCTTCCTCTCCCACGGGAGCATCATTGGCCTTTCGTGGGCTTGGATATGTTGGTTAATAAAGGCCCTTTATGCCCCATGATCTTATAGTTGGGATTCTCCCGGAATTTTAAAATAGTCCAAACAAATGAAAAATCGCCAATTTCAATTTAAGCCTTACAAGTTTTCATTTGAAGTCAAAACTCACTGTTAACCTTAAAATTTCCAATTTCTCATTAACCATGACCTTTTATTCTGAATACTGTATGTAGGCGCGACATCAAGTTGACCTTGTTGAAATGCAGCGTTATCCAGTCCAGTTCGATGTATAAACGTATAAGTACATCCTTACCGTTCAAGATGTTCTAAGCAGATGCATTTGGTTGCGCCCTCTAACAGGAAAATCAAGTAAGCTTGTTGCTAAAGAACTTCACGAACTCTACTGTGATGTGGGTCCTCCAAAGGTTTTGCAATGTGATAATGGGGGAGAATTCAAGAAAGCCGTCGAACACCTGTGTCAAAAACTTGAGGTGAAGATAATCAGAGGCTCTCCGTACCATCCACAATCACAAGGTAAAGTTGAACGATCCCATCGCTCTCTGCGCAAGAAAATAATGTATGATTTCGTACATATGTCTACTGTTGGAGTAAACTGGGTATCGCAGCTAAAGGAGTATCAAAAACGTCTTAACGAAGAACCCATGGCTGTAATAGGAAATCAATCTCCGTTTGAGGCTTTTTACGGAAGAGAATCAAATGCAGTGACGCAACGATTTCCTGGCGGTTTGAGCTGTAAGGAAAGCAACTCTCGTAAAGGCGCAGACATACTTCCAAGAAAAGACGACTTATCAAATAATGTTCAACGTGCTTCAAAAATAAGAGCCAAAGCCAAAGCAGCGAGTGGGGTGTGGGACAATCGGTACATTAAAAGAAAATTGAAAAATAATCCCCCCTCGGTATACCGTGTTGGAGAGACAGTTCTGATTCGTTTTCCTTTTTCCAGAACATGTCGTGTTGCACCTAAACGTCGATTTGTCATAAAGGGAAGAATCCTTAAGAGAAACCTCCGTATATCTAAATACAAGATAATGTACAAGGATCCAGCCACAATGAAAAAGCATTCCAGTTGGGTGTCAGTGGAAGACATTACAAGTACTACGGCTGAAAAGGAGAAACAGAAAAAGAACCGTGCTAGGGAAAAGATGGCAAAAGGGACTTCTGGAAAGGAAAAACAACTCTCAAGCCATCATTCATTATATATTCCACTGCGACATGAAGATAATTTTGATGCATTTATCGATCAGGGCTATACGATCTCATTTGATCCAGTAGCTGATGGTAACTGCCAATTTTCAGCACTGGCCCATCTCCTACAAGACATAGAAATCTTCAGATCCCATGATACACTTCGTCGAGAGATTGTTAAGTACCTGTCACAGAACCCTAATACAGCGGATGGAACCCCGCTCGAACTATTCGCAGCAATGCCGTGGACAGATTACCTTAATAGCATGGCAACAGATTCCACGTATGGAGATCAGCTCACACTTCAAGCTGCTGCAGATCTCTATCAAGTTGAACTCGTCATTGTATCCACCTTAGGCCCCGAGGCAAGAACTATTATAAGTCCTCAATATTCGGAACCAGTGGCTCAGATTTGCTTGGGTCACTTTGCAGAAAATCAAGGTATTCATTACGTTTGCTTGGCATCATCAAGTGAATGGGTACCTCACAATACAGAAGAACCAGGAAACAGTGAGGAGAACGTTCCTCAGGGCGAGGAAAACAATACAAGTGTGATTAGCCTGGAAACCCTACCTGAGGAGATCATAGAAATGATAATAGACTTCTCTTTGACTGGACACGATAGAAACGTTGTCGATACTTTCGCCTCTCTAAATCGTCTTGTCTCGAAGTTCAAAAGAAAAGCTGCTAAGTTTGTGAAAAGATTGCCGAGAGTAAGCATCAACAGAGACACATGTCTTGGTTGGCAAAGTATGAGAAAAATTGTAAAGGACTACGGGAAAAGTAGCGGACTTGTGTTAGCGTTAAAAGAGATCATAAACAGCAAAAACTGGATAAACGCTTGGGTCAATCTCCTGTTTGCTGGAGTGGGTACGTGGGTATACGTGAAAGATATCATGTGGAAAAAAAGGAAGCAAAAACTGACAGATGGCAACTATCACATAAGTGACTATCTTTTTGCAAAGTTACTTAGTATTGTGTTTGTTTGGTGTCGTTATTACAAGGTTTTCAAGTCTCGTTGAGGTTGGGTGCAATAATGTTGTTGGTTACGAACGTTTTATCGTTTCATTAATTTCCAGGCCTAGGAAACTACGTTGTCGTTGTGTTGTCCGCTTTTAAAAAGAGACAGACATAGTTGAGTCGATCATTATTAAAGTTTGTTAATCAGTTTTCCATTAAACTGTTCAAAATATAAATTGTCGGATTTTTTAGACTACAAATTTTGTAACTTTAGGAGAAACAGAAAAGAAATTAAAAAAAAACCCCAAGAACTCGGGTACATAATTTTTTTAACAAGGGATATCAGGTCACCTGATATTCCTAAGGTATTGAAGGGTATGATTTTGGACAAATGTCAATATTTCAAGGTCGCTCCCTTATAATTGAGTTTAAAGCACTGAAGTTGTGAGTAAGCATCATGACGCGGAATGTTCCATTTCAAACTGCTTAAACGAGTTCAACAAAAATCGAAATTTCGTAAATTGCACCTTTTGTAAACGGTTCGTTGCTATGTACATATAAGAATAGTAACATCAGTTTAAACCTTCTAGGCTATGCAAACTCAATTTGCATTGGTAATTAATACCCTGGGGATTATGTTAATGAGACTATAAAAGAAGTTACATGTGCCCCACCCCATCACTCTACTCGAGGCCGCAAAAGTGAATAGTTTGGCGTTTCTGTTATCAACCCCGACTTACTCGATGGCCGACGTGGAACAAGTTCCTCGCGTTGTGGTAGATGAAACAATAGCAGCGCTAATAAGCTCTCCAGCCGACGCGGCAGTTTACAGCGGCTGAAGTTTGACTGGCTGTACAGGCGAATGAGATACCGTTTATCAGGTGTGTTTTGCTCTTCGCGTCCCTGGTTGGTTGTTTAATTCTTGCACTGATAATTGCCTGTGAGGTCTGCCGGCGTGGCGAAGTTGTTTCTCCGTTAATGCTTGCGTATCTTCTCTGGGTGATAAAATTTTTGTATTGATGTATACCTGTGAGGCTCGCCGGCGTGGCGAATTTGTCTGTGTGGCTTGCCTGTGTGGCGGCATTGAAGTAATATTGCCTGTGTGGCTTGCCTGTGCGGCGAATTTGTACTGATAATAGCCTGTGAGGCCTGCCTGTGTGGCGAATTTTTTGTACTGATAATTGCCTGTGTGGCGTGCCTGCGCGGTGAATTTGTACTGATAATTGCCTGTGAGGCCTGCCTGTGTGGCGAATTTTTTGTACTGATAATTGCCTGTGTGGCCTTCCTGTGCGGTGAATTTGTACTGATAATTGCCTGTGAGGCCTGCCTGTGTGACGAATTTTTTGTACTGATAATTGCCTGTGTGGCCTTCCTGTGCGGTGAATTTGTACTGATAATTGCCTGTGAGGCCTGCCTGTGTGGCGAATTTTTTGTACTGATAATTGCCTGTGTGGCCTTCCTGTGCGGTGAATTTGTACTGATAATTGCCTGTGAGGCCTGCCTGTGTGGCGAATTTTTTGTACTGATAATTGCCTGTGTGGCCTTCCTGTGCGGTGAATTTGTACTGATAATTGCCTGTGAGGTCTGCCTGCGTGGCGAATTTTTTGCTCTGTTATCCCATGGGAGGCTTTTCTGCGTGATTTCTTCCATACAATTTGTTTCATTGCCCGTGAGGCTCGCCGGCGTGGCAAATTTATTTGGAGCAACCGAAGTTGTGAGGTGAGATAAGAACACTGAATATAACAGGATGGCTGGATGAATAATGTACTCTTCAGAATGCTTTATTTAATAACCATCCCTGGCATATTTGTTGTCGTAGCCTCGTAGACTTTATTTTATTCCCCCCCCCCCCCCTCCGTTTTTCTTCGGCTATATTTTTAATAGCTCTTGTTCAGGGTGAGTGACTCCTGTTGGTATACCGTATATCTCGGTAGCCACCAGACGTTCTGCTCTCAGACGTGTTGAAGTCGCTCCCTCCTGGTCAGGAACCCCGATACCACTAGACGTGTTTGTTTTCCATACATCTTATCGATCGGTTTGACAATAGGTGACGTCCCTTTTTAAGCCTTTCTTTTATTTAGATGGTGGGTCGTAAGAGAAAGACCATGATATCTGATGAAGGGTTTCCGAAACAAGCACGTTACTGGGTAGAGTTTCGAAATTAGGTTAAGGGAATCAAGCCGAGACTCTGTATGACCTAGGTGGATATAAACGAGGTTCCTGACCAGGAGGGAGAGACAAAGGTAGTTAACTATTTGAAGTGCCATGCTCTCGTCGGGCGAGTCTCCTGAGTTAGAGGCATTACAATTGAGCTTGGACATTGCTAGCTAAATCAACAGTTGTCAGGTGTTATTTGTATTACAGTATTATCATTTTAGTCTTCTCATAGGTTTTTACGAGTTACATTAGGTTATATTACATATTAAGGATAAGTAAGAGTAGGGGTGGGGATTGGGAAGAGTAAGGATTGGGAAGAGTAAGATCATGTTTGTGTTATAAACTTCCTGTGGTGTCGAAAAGATGAGAATGGAAGTGAGCTTGGGGAAGGTCAGAGCGATTTTCCATATCTTATTACCATGTCATTAATAACAATACCCAGGGTAGAATATTACACTATGCAAACTCAATTTGCATTGGTGATTAATACCCTGGGGATTATGTTAATGAGACTATAAAAGAAGTTACATGTGCCCCACCCCATCCCTCTACTCGAGGCCGCAAAAGGGAAGAGTTTGGCAACCCACCCTCCCACCCGATCGAGTAAGTCGGGCTTGATCCTCTCAGCTCCCATCTTCGCCTGGTCTTGGGCTTGTCCCAGGCCAGAGCGATTCTCCATATCTTATTACCATGTCATTAATAACAATACCCAGGGTAGAATATTACACTGTTGAGAGTGGGACGCTTTGCTTGCTGAGAAGAAACTCCCAAAGCGGCATTTGTGCTATTGTTGAAAATTGTACAAAAAGCATTCTCATCTACGTTTATCTGAGGCTTTCCAGAAGTGATAGACGTGCCATATAATACCAAAATATGTTAAGTGACCATGAAGTTGTTAAGCGGATTTTCATAATTGACTGCAGTTGATATAGGCAGTTAGAAGCTCGCTCCATAATGATTCAAATGCGGTTGACTTCTCAAGACATTAAGTAACCACTTAAAATAGTTTCAGACTATTTTTCAGACTATTTTCTTGATAGTCAGTTTATTACATTTATGGTTAAAACGTATTACATTTATGGTGAGTCAGATTATTACATTTATGATTAAAAATGTATCATATTTATGGTTAGTCATTTCTTACATTTATGGTTGATTCTTATTACATTTATGGTTGGTATTACATTTATGGTTGATTTTTATTACATTTATGGTGAGTATTACATTTATGGTTGTTATTACATTTATGGGTGATACAACTGACTAGCAAGCGAAGAAGCGAAGGCGTCACTGCTTCAGCAGGGTGAACATGGTGGGTATCATGGCAACAGCTTGCACTTCGGTGTTTGTGACCTTGTCTTTCCGTTAATGAGATGACAAGGATGCGCCTCAGGGAGCGAAAGTGGAATGTTTTAAATATTTTGTCTTGGGCTGAGTCCATCTCATGAAGGACTGGGAGAAATTCGATGGCATGAGGCAAATTAATTTCTTGATGCCATCGTACATTGCTCTGATGTTTCCAATGTCTTCTGTGCATTTGATGTCTTCGCAGAATTCAGGCCAATAATCATTAGCACAGCGTCTGGAAATCAGCGTTTTTAACAATCAGTGTCGGTATAAGCCATATGCTCGGTTAGTGTATCATCCTGCTTCATTACGCCTGTTCAATACAGCGGGACTACGTTATCAAATGGCAGCTAGGCCATAAAAGCGTAGCTTTACTTTAAAGTGATATCCCATTTTCACAAGTTACGTTATCTGTCTTTCTTCTTTTCCTTTCATTTAGCAAAGAATATGGCAGACACTCGGCCTGCATATTCACCGATGAAAATTAGATCATTTTATGGGCGCTCCCAATGAAAAAGGGTTGTGTCATTCTTGAAAATATCTCAAAAATAAATACCACGAATATAACATTTAAAATCACTTTACACGCCTACACTGTGTTAAGCCTACAAAATGTTGTTTATTTTCACTGATTAAGCGTTCTATGCAACTTAATGCGATATTTTCCCGTAATAATATTGAATTTACCAAAAACGACACGTCGAATGACGTTACCACCCTAGAATAAATTTCATTCACTTACTCATATTCGGATAGACCTGGCCAGGTTGTTGACAAAAACATAACTTTTACATAACCTCCTCTCCCCCTAAGTAGTGTTGATATCCAAGGGTAAAACAAGTGTGGACTTTGCGTTGACATTGTATACGGGGTAGAGATGGGTGACGAACTTTCTAATTTAGATTTTGGATTTTGGAATTGTCGGCGATTTTTACGTTGTCCACTTAATATCTTTGAAAAAAGTGAAGTGTCCCAAATCCAATTGGCCAGAATGTAACTAAATTCAGTTCTTTGTCACTGGAGGACTGCCAAAAGTTAAAACTGTTTCGTGCTGTTTGGACTGAAGTTGGCAACCTGTTTACGGTTGTTATATATATATATATTTTTAAATAAACTGTTACTCCTACCGCGCATGCGTTCTCTATAACACCCTCTCGCATGCCTCATTGACGTTTTCTATTACAAATAAACATAAAATGCTCCCTAAACTTGACCGACCAATGCTAAACGTTGGAAAGTCCAAGCATAATCTACCAAGGGTCGATCCTTGCTGTGATCTAGTGGCCCGACCTATCTCTCCCTCAAGGTCTTTCACAGTTTAGCGGGTGAATGGTCCCATCCTTCCCTCTCCCTTTTTCACCCTTCTCCCTTTTTCACTTTTTCCCGTCCCCTCTTTTCATAACTCTGAAAGAAGTGAAACGATAGACGCATTCATTAATCGACAGATAGCGGTGTTGCTTATAAATGTTTTCATCCACCAACTCGTCCCCTTCATGACATCAAAAAGCAGGTACACACAGTTACCCTGGGACTCTCACACGTGCGATGCTTTGCTTGCACAAGAGACTCCATTTAACAAATATCGTCTTGTCAGCCTGCAGAAACGAGCAAACGAGGTACAGCTTCATGTCACTAAGCGGCGAGACAGATGAAAATGACGCAGAGAAATGTCGCGAGAAATTCGGAATTTTGGAGAACGGTAGACATGGCACACACCTTACGATAGAAATTTGAGAAGGGAATGATGAAACGGCGTGCAGGTTAAGCCTACACGTAACTACACTGCATGTGTGTGTTTTAAAAAGACTTCTCAAACTCATTAATAATTCATGACGAAAATACAAAGGAATTTATTGTTTAATGAGTGTTTAGAAATCAGTTAAAACACTCCTCATTTTAGCATCCTTAATTTCTCCTTCTAAAATCATTTTCTTTGAGAAGTAATATCAAACATTCGACACAGTGGTTCATCAGATTACACCTTGAGGTGGGTTAAAAACAATCGGCTGCGCCTCGTTTTTCAAACCCCTCGCGGTGTTTGGAAATCTGATGAAACACTGTGTCTCATGTTTGATATATTACTAAACAATTAAAAGCATGTAAGATGTCGAAAAAAATGCGCAAATAAATAAAACTAACCTATTCAAACGTCATTCAAAATACGAATCTTCCTAAACCCACTCAAATAAAACCTTTTTAGCATTGAAATATGATGAAAGATTGAAATATGTTTAAAGAAATAACATCACGGACCTCGAACCAACGACCTTTGGATCTGAAGTCCAAAGCGCTAATCACTACGTACACCATCGTGCTTCTGACCACTACGTAAACCATCGTGCTACTTACCACTACGTACACCATCGTGCTTCTTACCACTACGAATACCATCTTGCTTCTAACCACTACATACACCATTGTTCTTCTAACCACTACATACACCATCGTGCTTCTAACTACTACGTACACCATCGTGCTTCTTACCACTACGTACACCATCGTGCTACTTACCACTACGAATACCATCTTGTTTCTAACCACTACGTACACCATTGTTCTTCTAACCACTACGTACAGCATCGTGCTTCTAACCACTACATACACCATCGTGCTTCAAACCACTACGTACACCATCGTGCTACTTACCACTACGTAAACCATCGTGCTACTTACCACTACGAATACCATCTTGTTTCTAACCACTACGTACACCATTGTTCTTCTAACCACTACGTACAGCATCGTGCTTCTAACCACTACATACACCATCGTGTTTCAAACCACTACGTACACCATCGTGCTACTTACCACTACGTAAACCATCGTGCTACTTACCACTAGGAATACCATCTTGTGTCTAACCACTACGTGCACCATCGTGCTTATAACCACTAAGTACACCATCGTGCTTCTAACCACTACGTACACCATCGTGCTTCTAACCACTACGTACACCATCGTGCTTCTAACCACTAAGTACACCATCGTGCTTCTAACCACTACGTACACCATCGTGCTTCTAACCACTACGTAAACCATCGTGCTACTTACCACTACGAATACCATCTTGCTTCTAACCACTACATACACCATCGTGCTTCTAACCACTAAGTACACCATTGTGCTTCTAACCACTACGTACACCATCGTGCTTCTAACCACTACGTACACCATCGTGCTTCTAACCACTACGTGCACCATCGTGCTTCTTACTACTACGTACACCATCGTGCTACTTACCACTACGTACACCATTGTGCTTCTAACCACTACGAACACCATCGTGCTTCTAACCACTACGTAAACCATCGTGCTACTTACCACTACGAATACCATCTTGCTTCTAACCACTACATACACCATCGTGCTTCTAACCACTAAGTACACCATTGTGCTTCTAACCACTACGTACACCATCGTGCTTCTAACCACTACGTACACCATCGTGCTTCTAACCACTACGTGCACCATCGTGCTTCTTACTACTACGTACACCATCGTGCTACTTACCACTACGTACACCATTGTGCTTCTAACCACTACGAACACCATCGTGCTTCTAACCACTACGTAAACCATCGTGCTACTTACCACTACGAATACCATCTTGCTTCTAACCACTACATACACCATCGTGCTTCTAACCACTAAGTACACCATTGTGCTTCTAACCACTACGTACACCATCGTGCTTCTAACCACTACGTACACCATCGTGCTTCTAACCACTACGTGCACCATCGTGCTTCTTACTACTACGTACACCATCGTGCTACTTACCACTACGTACACCATCGTGCTTCTAACCACTACGTACACCATCGTGCTTCTAACCACTACGTGCACCATCGTGCTTCTTACTACTACGTACACCATCGTGCTACTTACCACTACGTACACCATTGTGCTTCTAACCACTACGAACACCATCGTGCTTCTAACCACTACGTAAACCATCGTGCTACTTACCACTACGAATACCATCTTGCTTCTAACCACTACATACACCATCGTGCTTCTAACCACTAAGTACACCATTGTGCTTCTAACCACTACGTACACCATCGTGCTTCTAACCACTACGTACACCATCGTGCTTCTAACCACTACGTGCACCATCGTGCTTCTTACTACTACGTACACCATCGTGCTTCTTACCACTACGTACACCATTGTGCTTCTAACCACTACGAACACCATCGTGCTTCTAACCACTACGAACACCATTGTGCTTCTAACCACTACGTACACCATCGTGCTTCTAACCACTACGTACACCATCGTGCTTCTTACTACTACGTACACAATCGTGCTTCTAACCACTACGTACACCAACGTGCTTCTAACCACTACGAACACCATCGTTCTTCTAACCACTACGAACACTATCGTGGTTCTAACCACTACGAACACCGTCGTGCTTATAACGACTACGTACACTATTGCAAGTCCCGAAGGGCAGAAAATATTAGTTCCCATTCCCAACCATTTTCATCCGCCCCATCTATTTTACACTCATTTCACCTCCACCACCTTTTCATTCCCCATTAAAAGCCCCCTTGGAAGCGAGTCTGGATCACACATTGCCCGGCTTCACGAAAACCACCCAGAGAAGAGAAGAGAGTTTTCAGTTTACGACCCATTTTCGTCACTTACATTCTGACACAGGAATAAAACAAAGTGCGACTTGCGTTTCGTCGAGAGAAAGATAAAACAAGAGGCTCCAAGTAACCTATACTCATGCGCATGAGACGCTTAGACGCGTTGATTTTATGTACTCGCTTTGAATATTTAATTTATTGATTCCCGATCAAATAAACATTCGTCTAATACGTACCAAACCAATTATATTCTTGTTACATTTAAACAGACTTCTTTCAAAGCAATGAAATCAGTAAAAGTCGACATCAACATGCCACGCATTTCACAGTCCATAATCCACAGACGTCCAGTGCCGAAGTCTAAATTTCTTTAAATTTGATGCGTATAAACGACGTCGTTTTTCCGTGTTTTTCCATTGTTCATTCGTTAAAAGGTCTTGAAATTACTCACTACAGGCAGCGAGGACTGCTACTACACAGGCATTGTAAAGAATTGGCAATAAAATGTGGAATAAATTGACTGTATGCTTACGAGCGCGAGAGATCAACATTTCCCTAAATACCAACTATAACCGTGCAAGATGGAAAAATCGAAATCGCTCAAACTTTGCCACAATAAAGACCTTAGAAAACTATTTTAGAAAATATAGGTTTCAGCTGTTTTGGATTTATATATTCCAAGCAGGACAATATTTTAATATTTACCCTTACCAGAGGCCTCAGACAGGCGAAAAATGTCCTTTTAGTTGGCCTCGTATGCAAAATTTAAAAGAGGCTGGATCACTATTTCACTACTTTAGAATCCAATGATCCTTTCTTCACCTTTCGCCGTTATTAGAATGTAATAATACTTCAACCACAATTTTTGGGAATTTTTTTAAGCTACCGTTAGAAACGGTGTTTTTAAAAGTGTCAAAATTGGCTAACTTTAGAAACAAAAATCACTGCCTGGTACATGGATTTCGAACTCAAGTTAACATTCTAATAAAACAGCAACTCTAGTTCTATTGAAATATGAAATAAAATTTTGGGGCAATTAAAACTGCGAAGTTTGACAGGCGAAAACATTAACGCTACTTGATCGAAATTGGGGAATGGCCATATTTAGGTTTTGCTGGTAAAATGCATCCTCTGTGGCTTCAAAAAAAGTTATATTCCTTTAGTCGTTTCTCATGCAAATTAAGACAAATCGCTTTATACTTTGTTTACAACAAGAATTATCGCCGATAAACCCTTGTGAATCTCTTCATATTCACTACTTTCTTAGGGCATCTTCTTATATGATAACATAAGACACAAAATAAAACAAAAAGAAAGTAAAGCGGGACTCACCTTTGATTTCTTTGGGTCAAGAAATACAAGAACGTCGAGAAAACAAAGTTCCGTTCATCGCCGTGCCGAGCGTGACAGCATTGCGATGCTCCGTGGCAAGTTTTATTGAGTCCCAGGTCACCAGCTCTGTCACGTCAACATTTCGTACATCGAAGGTAGAAACGAGTAGTCTCCTGAGCTACTGTCTAAACATTTATTAGTAATATTCTTGGCAACGTAATTTTGTTTAAAGCACGTAACGTTGAATTCATTGCAATGACTGTGAGTCATTCTTACAACTGAGTTTTTTGCTGCTGCACTTGTCTTACAATTCGTTTCTTGTATTGTACCCCTACAAGTTTAGGAACATCTTAGTTTCGGAATTTCGTCTGCAGCCAGGGTTCTCAATATCAAAAACAGTTGATGGGGAACCTTTACTCCGGAACAATAATCTAGCTAATACTTCGATGGTATTGGTTCACTTTGTTGAACATCAACTTTAGAGAGAAATATGTAATCAGAATAAGAATTCGCAGCCAAAATATGCCTGGTATGTTCTTCCAACCTTACTGTATAAATTGAACAATTTTTGTTTCTAAAACACGCCAGATTAAAATCGCGAAATTTCGTTCTTTTCCTTGAAAGGGGACAAAAAAGAATTGCAGGCTTAATGGCTTTTGAATATTCCGTGCCCAAAGAATAAAACCCTAAGCCGGATCCCCCTTACAACAGTTGCATGCTTTTATAAGGTCTTCTAACAAAGAAAGATAAGGTGCTTTCCTTCGCCCTTTGATGTGCACTATTTCCACCTCAAAATAGTGCGAAGCATTGATAAACTGAGTTGTTGCAGTTTACGTGACTGGAACATGTCACATAACTTAAACATGTCATACACAATTGGGTGCGTCAAGGCCACTTCTTTCAGAACAGTTGAACGGTACGGACATGTTCATTTGCCGCTTTCAATTCAGTTGCTATTGTGTCTTTGTCCTGTTCTTCGTGGTCGGATTCACGTTGTATGTGTCGCTGTTTTGACGCTCGTCTTCAAAAGAAGGACTGCACTTGCTGGGCGATCAAGAATTCCTTTACAGTGAACAGTTTTTGTCCATCCGTATTTCGGGCGTATAAACCGCATATCTCGGGAAACTTTAGCTGTATCAATTTTAAAGCCAGTTTCCTCACCAACCTTAAACTTACTCTCGAGGTGATTCTTTTGGGCTTCGGTAAACCGTGTGGTTTTCTTGCTCGATCTTAGGGCCCATCCTTCCGGTAGTGCTTCAGTTGTTGTTGTTAGACTTGGAAGCGGCATACCTTCCAGAGTTGGGGGAGGAGCACTTGCATTACCTTGCACCTTTTCGTAATACATGTACATGGCTTTTGCCTTGTCCATAATTTAACAGGGCGCAACTCACATTTCTCTTAGAACAAATGATTTTCTAAAGCCGAGTGACGCGTTTATGCCGTTATGCAACCATCCTTTGGACAGGAAAATAGTGGATTTGCCGCAGAATCCATTTCAGCTTTTACAGAAACTTCTTCGTGGACCTTTACATTATTCACAACCACCTCGTTTTGAGAGCCAGTTTTCTTGGGACTTCTCGGTGTTATCCCCATTGCCAGTTTCAAAAGGAAGAAAGAATGTAGAGTTCGACATAGAAGTTTATGTAAAAACCGAACTGGATTCTCCAAAAAAAACTGAGCTGAGTTGAATAAATCATCTTGTCTTGTCTTGTCTTGTCTTGTCTTGTCTCCCGCCCCCCGGCGGCAAATCCACTATTTTTGATGGTTGGGAGCTTTATTGTTCTGGAGTAAAGGTTTCCCATTAACTTTTTTTGATAATGAGAACCCTGGCTGCAGACGAAATTCCGAAACTAATATGTTCCTAAACTTGTAGGGGTACAATACCAGAAACGAATTGTAGGGCAAGTGCAGCAGCACAAATCTCACAGTTGTAAGAATGACTTACAGTTATTGCAATGAATTCAATGTTACGTGCTTTAAACAAAATTCCGTTGCCAAGAATTTTACTAATAAATGTTTGGACAGTAGCTCAGGAGACTACTCGTTTCTACCTTCGATGTACGAAATGTTGACGTGACAGAGCTGGTGACCTGGGACTTAGTAAAACTTGTCACGGCGCATCGCAATGCTGTCACGCTCGGCACGGCGATGAACGGAACTTTGTTTTCTCGACGTTCTTGTATTTCTTGACCCAAAGAAATCAAAGGTGAGTCCCGCTTTACTTTCTTTTTGTTTTATTTCATGTCTTATGTTATCATACAAGAAGATAGCCTAAGAAAGTAGTGAAGAGCATGGCAAAAAATTGGGTGACACTTGCATTTATTATTTTTAACTCGTCCCCAGACCCCAATTTTACCCTTAAAATCACTGTGAAAACGCCATTTTTTTAAGGGAATAAAAATTAATTTAAAAAAATTAATAAAAAAGAAATAAATTTCGCCCATTTATGAATTACTTTTCGGAAATCCACACTCGGATTCCAGTAATTTGGTTATTATTCTATCTGGAAACGTTAAAATAATTTAATAACTTAAAAAAAAGTCCCGTCATTTTGACCTTGAAGTGACCAATGTCAAGTAAAGGCTTATACGAAGTTCAACCGTGCGGTCATCGCTTTTAGCGGTATAACTCATTTTAATAGGGATAATGTCAACATCCACACTCGGTTTTGAAGAGACTGGGTTCTTGTGAACATTTTGGTGGGAAATATGGTTTAGTTGGAGCGAAAAAAATCCCGTCATTTTGCCATTTTTTCAGTGCACTATGCTTCGACTGAGCCACTGTTTTGGCTTCTATTAGTCTGTATCTATTCGCATGTTCTACTGTCAATGCATGGCCAGGCAATTTATGAATTACTTTTCGGATTATGGTTATTATTCTATCTAGAAACGTTAAAATATTTTAATAACTTTTAAAAAAAAGTACCGTCATTTTTACCTTGAAGTGAGCAATTTCGTATAAAGGCTTGTATGGAGTTCGACCGCGCGGTCATCGCTTTATGCGTTCTAACTCATTTTATCAGGCGCAATGTCACATCCACACTCGGTTTTGGAAAGATTGGAATCTAGTAAACATTTCGGTGGGAAATTTGCTTTGGTTCGAGAGGAAAAAACCTCCGTCATTTTGCACTTTTCAGCTGGAAAGATTTCCGTTTAACCCCAACATTAGTTATGCATACCGTTATTAAAACTAAAACAAAAGCCAAAACAATAGAAATCCAAAAGCAAAAGAATATCGCATACATACATACTTATGAGCAACAGTTCATTTTGGCAACGCGCACGCCCCGAGCAAATGTCTAGTCTGAGGGATCAATATTTTGGAATGTAAAATGATAGCAATACATGTATATTGACTGATGATTATTTACATTTTATTTGGTTTGCATTTCTTAATATAAACGAGACATTTATAAACACTGTCAGGAACAGTACAGAGCATTAACATATACTAACAACTAACAGCGGTTCACGTCGCTCATAGCCTCCTACGCAGACGTCCTTAGACGTCCCACGTTCGTGCTGGAGGGTTAACACTCGTTAACATCTTTCAAACGGACCTTGGACACGTTATGAGGTTTTACACAACGTAGTATTTTTTATCGTTATACCGTAGTACTGACGTACACGAGAACAGAACCCCATTTTATTGGGCAGAGAACTGATCGAACAGAGATCCGGCTAAGCAAAGAGTAGCGTTTTGAGGTTTAGCATTGATCTACAGTGTTTAGGGTTAAACACTGATTTGAAAACGGTTAGCTTTCATTTATTGTTATGGGTAACTCTATAAATATGTTAAAAATTACATCTCCCGGCAGCTAATCCACGTTGGTATAGTGGACAAGGATATTAGTCATGAAGCAAACGACTCGGGTTCGAGGCATACACTTTACTGATCTTTTTTTCTAATTTTACTCTAAGTGTGAAATAGGTTTTACTTCATGTAACTTAAAGTGAAAAGGAAAGGTCCGTTTGAGGGATGTTAACGAGTTTTAACCGTGAGGGAGAAAAGATTGCGTGACGAGCCCTAAGGACGTCTGCGTAGGAGGCTACGTCGCTCACCGAATCAAAATAAATTGCACACTTACTCTTCGGTTCGTTCTCGAGTAATTAACAGAATTACATGAAGCAATCGTCCATTTTGTGGTAATGGAACCTATTCCCAAATCCTTGGCAATAATTGGATAGCTTCACATTTTGTTTGCTTATGACATGTTAGAGAAAAGGCTGCTGGATCATTCGTTGATAAGAGTAGTTCACAAGCGGCTTGAAAGTTGACCGAACATAAATCGTGTACACAGGCAAAATGCGTCCGCTTCTTTCCTTAATCCTCTCCCTTAAACAAATCACATATAGGTATTCTCTCTTTGTGATCCCAGTGCTTGTAGCTCGATATAAAGCGGTAACATGCCACTGTAAAGTGCTTCATCTCCTCGAACCCCTCTTGTTCTCTATGACAAATCCTAGTACGACCGTTTTGATCGCGCGCAAAATGGAGATCGACACTTTCCGATCCGGCCGCCAAATTCGAACTTTCCGGCTCGAAAAATATAGGATGCAAAGGATTCTACCCGGGGGGAGGGGGGGGGGTACTCTGTAAATTTTTGGGTGGGGGTGTGCCGCTGGGACTTTAAGACCCTTAGCCTATACTATACCATTTTAGCTGCATTTTGTAACCCTATTCTAGACTAAACACTAAAAAACCCTACCCTATCCTAGACCTATTCCAGACTCGCTATTTTCCAGAAACTCGTTTACTATCACAGTTATTAGTTAACAGGGGTCAGTAAAAATGCCGTACTGCCCGCCGTAACGATTTTTAAATGCCATTTGCCAGTAAACCTCGTCTAGACTTAATTTCTTCACGCAACTGATCAGTTTCGCGGAAAATGATACCTTATTCTAGACCAAGAATCTCTGATAACTATACCCTATCCCAGACTAAACTGCTTGAAAACCATACCCTTCACAGCGGCACATACCTATATAGCTCATATATGGGAGTACCACCCCCCCCCCCCCCCCTTGGGGGGGATTCTACTCACTAAAACTCGCATATTCGGATCGAGGGAGTCCCCATTTATCATTTTGGGAAGAAACATTTTTCACTTCACAAAACAACCACACAATGTCTAGTCTCCCACGCAGCCGTTATTACTCGAGCTTTTGTAGGAGCGAGAGTCTTAAAATGCAGGCCGTTCTCTTTTTTTGTCGGTCGCCAAATTGAGGGTCATGGTCCCAGGCGTTCCTAGTGTAGACCGTGGAAACTGGGGACGAGAATCGCATCGACGTGCTTGTTTACTCGAAAATTTTCTTTCCACGATGTCGAAAGGGGAAAGTATGTCAAATGTGTCAGCAAATGGTGTCATCTTTTCTACGCTCAAACATACAGACCCACACACCGTTCGCGGTAGATCCACTTTAAAAGTAGTAGGTAGATAGAATTCCCTGTAAACACTTAAAACTGTCTAACATACATTTTTAAGAGTTGTATAGATGCTGTTTAAGAAAGGATCCAAGCGTGAACTAGGGAACTATCGACCAATATCAGTATTGCCACTCGTCTCAAAAATTTTTTCGAAAAAATTATTTATCGTCAACTTTATGATTACCTTCAGGATAATAGCCTCTTGAATACGCACCAATCTGGCTTTCGATCAATGCACAGCACGCTAACATCGCTGCTTGAGACAACGAACAACTGGTCAATTAATATTAACAACGGTCTCCTAAATGGCGTGCTATTTATTGATCTTAAAAAGGCCTTTGATACAATCGATCACGAAATAATTTTGCGGAAACTTGCGAACTATGGGGTTGATCAAAGTGCTCTACGATTTTTTGTGTCCTACTTATGTAATAGATCCCAAAAATGCAGTGTCAATGGAGCGTTATCCAGTGCAAGTAGATTAACCTGCGGGGTTCCCCAGGGAAGTATACTGGGACCTCTGCTCTTTTTAATATATATATATATATATATATATATATATATATTTATAAATGATCTTCCTAATTGCCTCGATATATCCTGCGCAAAAATGTTTGCCGACGATACTAACATCGCCGTCCCTGGTTGCACTTTTGCCGAACTCGAACAAGCAACCAACTCTGAACTTAACAATCTTTATAGCTGGCTAAAAGCAAATAAGCTTAGTCTAACATTGCGAAAACTGAGTTTATGGTGATTAGTACTCGTCAAAAGTTTCTTGCAGAAAATTGTAGTGAGATTAATAGCGGAGCACTTGCCGGGCCGAAGGCCCGGCTGCGCAGCACCATACTCATAGAACCTCTGCCCGTCATTTTTCATGGTCATGGCTAGCGGAATGTTTCGCGGGCGCGCCTCCGTGACATGTGTGTCCGTTGGGCAGGGCTAATTCGCGGGCGCGTATGACGTCGCAAAACATGCGCGTATGACGCCACACGCGCGGCTACACAGGATCTTTCGCAGTGTTTAGTGCCGGGGTTTAGCGGAGCAGTAGAGTCGTTATTTGCCTGCAATTTTTCGCGGTTTGCTACTCAAGACAGGATACTAAATAAGGGATACTCAGAAGCCGCTTTAGTGGAAAAAGAATAGCTTTCAGGAATAAAATCTTGCTTCGAGAACCTTCATACGTTTATATCAATGCGGGAGATGTTTGTATTTATTACGGATTTCAGAACCAACGCGGAGATTTAAAGAATTTTCAAACAAGCGAGGGACTTAAATGTAAAACAAATTACATTTTTCGATGAGAATTTATCTTGATATCAATCTGTGATTGACTTTTTATTTGTGTTCTCGTTAGTTTTGGAGAATTGTTTATAAACGTGTAGCTTAATTCGGTTGTATTAATTTCCTGAATTTCATCGAAGACACGGCTCGGCCTCGATGCACTATAAATGTACGCGTTTTGCTTTTAAACATAAACTAATGGAGATTTCAATAACATTTTTCGAAAGAAGATTGTGTTGTCCATTTTTATGTGTTTGTTCATTCATTACATAGATTGGAAAGCGATTTTATGTAAACAAAACAAGACTTAGATGGTCTTAGATTTTATACTGGCGTCGCCTTATGTAAATATGCCTGTGTATTTTTGCATTTTTGATTTCCAAATCAGTTTCCCGGGGCATTTTTTGACAAGCAACAACTGTATTTTATTCGGAAAATAGTCGTAATAGTTATTCTAGACAGAGAAAAAGTTGTTTTTGTGAACTTTTGTACGGTCTAAATGTACTCGGCAGACGGTCGGGTAATAACCTTACTGTTTTTGAGAATTGCTAAAATTGAAAAATAGCTCGGTCGTCAATCTTAATTCTTGTGTTTCCGACCTTTCACCTTAGTTAAGTTTCACCTTAGTTTATAAGCGTGTTCAAAGTGCTACGCTGTTAGGCTCAGCCTATCTATATATATTATCCAATTAGATGGCCGTCCAATTTATAGAGTTGAGCATGCCAAATCATTAGGTTTAATTATTAATGACCGACTTTCATGGTCTAATCACATCAAAGAACTATGCAGAAAGATATCCTCGGCAATAGGTGCTCTGAGGCGCATTAGGTCCCTCATTTCTCAGTCCACTGCAGTACAAATATATAACGTTTTAATCCAACCTCATTTCGATTACTGTGCCCCCGTTTGGGATGGATTGAGTTCTTATCTAAAGATGGCATAGTTAATGACGTACCTTTCGAAACGGGTCGTTCCGCGAAGGGCAAAGGAATCAAATGAATAGCAGAATCAAACCAGAAATCACACGAGTTATCAATGATCAGAAAATGTGGACAGACTGTTACTACAGATGACAAAACAACATTTACGAAGTTTTCAGGTGCTGATAAAGACATGATGCAGCGTGATCAAACACTAGGAAACGACAATATGGACGCCATGTTGGATTGCACAAGTGACTCTCGTCAAAGTGAAGCTGAGATACACGTAATTGTCGTATTTATCTGACTTTTGTCATGATTATTACATTTATTATATTTTTGCTCAAATTGAGTACATTATCAGCTGCTATTTAACAAATTTACACCGGTTTTCCGTGGTGTGGACTCTTATTTACCACGATTAACGTCATCACATGTGGACTCACGAGTCGCAGCCGAGTGAGTCAGCAACAAATTTTGACCATGTGATGACGTAAATCGTGGTAAATAAGAGTCCACACCACGGAAAACCGGTGTAAATTTGTTTTTTACAACAATATTTAGAAAAAATACAAGGAAAAATCGAAGTTTTGTTACAAACGTGACAGCAAAGAAAGAGCAAGCGTTGTCTATAACTTTCTCGCAATCTGATTGGTTTTTTTCAAGCGCGCGTGATGTTAGCATCAGCACCGTAGGTTGTCTGGACTCTCATTTACCACTCACGTCGACCAATCAGATTGCGAGTTTAGCGGCAATTGGGGTAAAATTTTCTATTTGTGCCATTAGTTTTCACTTTTGTGTGAAAATTATATTCGCATGTTGTGCAGCAATGTTTGTGTGGTATCAAATAACGTGGTGTCAGACGAATCTGATATATTAAACAAAGGAGCGTTATTATATGTACAACAAAAGCGTGATGTAGTAGGCAAGTTCATTCATTATGTAGTCCCCAAGGAAGCTCGAGTTAACGCTTTAAACAGCGTCTTGTTTGTCTCGTCACACAACACTCCAGCCACTAAAGGAGAGCCGGTACGAAAGGGTGAGAAAAAAATCGGCGGGAGAAACTCTCGTTGCATCAATTTTTACCAGGTTTTTACTTTATCCTGCTCAACTAACTGCCCCTGGGTTGTCAGGAAAAGTAGTAGGAAGGGGGGGGGGACTCAAATGTGAATTTTTAATTTTGACTAACTGCCCCTGAGTCTCTGAGGATGTGGGGTAGGTTGGAGTAGTCGCACTGTATGCTCATACAAAACAAATAAACAGACAATCGACTATATCTGAGTTGGAGTTTATTTGCCTTTGAAGGCCTAAACAATATCATTCAGATACCTGTTTATGTTACTATCATTGTCCAAAGAGAATAAGTTATTTGTTTACCTTTGACCCAGCCAGGGCCTGTGTTTTTAGAATATCTATAATTTAATAAATTATTTTTTTTTATTTCTGCAGACTACATGTGTGACGCTTTGAGAAAAACTAAGACGGTCGGGGGGGGGGGGGCATGTGCCCCGGGCCCCACCCGTGGATATGTTGTGTTGAAATAGTACTTAGGTCCCCTTTGCGTAAGTAAAATTGATAAAACCCGAAACTATGCAACTTAGAAAGTAAAGGTTAACGTGTTTGAAGGTACTTATTAAATTTGAACTTCTTATCATTTAACTTAAAAGAACGTCTTTTCTTTTCTGTTTTTAATAAAATTCTTAAGACACCCATAGTGTTGAAGTAATCATCTTGCAAGTTATTGAACCGATGAAATATGAAACTGTTCCTGCAAAAAAATAACAAAAGATGAGAAAATGTCAACTTGAAGCCGTTATATGCATGTAATTTTGTTGTTGTTTTAAAAAATTCAAGAGACCAAAAAGGAAATTCAACCCTTACCCAAATTTTATTTTGTAAAAAGAAAACCAAACATCGTCACAGGAAATTACTGCTAGAAGCTTTCATTTGAATAGTCACCCTTTAGGATTTCATCCACAGACTCAAAAGTTAGAACCACCTTATACAGCATGATAAACAGTACCACAGGAAAGTACTGCTCAGTAGCTTTCATTTGAATGGTCACATTTTAGGATTTCATCCACAGACTCGAAAGTTAGAACCACCTTATACAGCATGATAAACAGTACCACAGGAAAGTACTGCTCAGTAGCTTTCATTTGAATGGTCACATTTTAGGATTTCATCCACAGACTCGAAAGTTAGAACCACCATATATAGCATGATAAACAGTACCACAGGAAAGTACTGCTCAGTAGCTTTCATTTGAATGGTCACATTTTAGGATTTCATCCACAGACTCGAAAGTTAGAACCACCTTATATAGCATGATAAACAGTACCACAGGAAAGTACTGCTCAGTAGCTTTCATTTGAATGGTCACATTTTAGGATTTCATCCACAGACTCGAAAGTTAGAACCACCTTATACAGCATGATAAACAGTACCACAGGAAAGTACTGCTCAGTAGCTTTCATTTGAATGGTCACATTTTAGGATTTCATCCACAGACTCGAAAGTTAGAACCACCTTTTACAGCATGATAAACAGTACCACAGGAAAGTACTGCTCAGTAGCTTTCATTTGAATGGTCACATTTTAGGATTTCATCCACAGACTCGAAAGTTAGAACCACCTTATACAGCATGATAAACAGTACCACAGGAAAGTACTGCTCAGTAGCTTTCATTTGAATGGTCACATTTTAGGATTTCATCCACAGACTCGAAAGTTAGAACCACCTTATACAGCATGATAAACAGTATGACTATCGCAGGAACGTGATATTACGAATTTATCCACAGACTCAAAAGTCAGAAGCATCAGGAAAGTACTGCTTAGTAAGGTCACACTTGGATTTCATCAACGATCCGGCGCGGCACAGACCTCAAGCCTCAAAAGTTAGAACTACCTTTTTGACAGCATAATAATGGTTACACTGTAGGATTTCATCCACAGAGTGGAAAGTTAGAATCATCTTGCAAAATAATGAAAATAAAAACGAGGTAGGGAACGTTTATGCGGTCTATTCGTCAGTGTAATGATGACGTCTGTGACATTTTCAAACATTTTTAACGCATACACGTTTCCTATAGAGCGTTTTCACTGACGTCTTATCAAAATTCGAATTGTAGAGAGTGTAAAACTACACTTCTGGGCCAAATTTTGAAGTGCAAGAGCATTTAGTTCAAGAGTTATAGGCGAACGAGTGTTGGACATTTTTAGTAAGAAATGTACGGAGCGGCCATCTTGGTGTACCACTTTGGTACACCAACATGGCGGCCAAAAATTCAAAGCCTTAATTACACAAAAAATCTCATCACAAAATATTGTATTCACTATAAGTGCCATTAAATCGGCTCATAAGCATCTAAAATTCAAAAATAACTTTCAACTTGTTCAATTTTGTTGATTTTTACGGCTTATTTGAAATAGCGTGACGGATTGCGTGACACATTTAAAACCTTTATAAATCGGAAGCAAAACATCGTTAAAACCTGAAACGTTTTGTGAAAGATTATAACACTGGTATCCATATACCATGTTAGAAACAGCTTTGTAGGATGTATACTTTAGATTTTTGAATTTTTAGGACGTCATGTGAAAACGCTCTATATATTTTCAAACTGTAAACAGGCGAGACTTATTACCTATTCAGTATCCTGCGTTTCGCCTTTGAAAAGTTTTGAAATTTTCTCAATCCTAGGTTTCCGATTTTGATACTGCCAGTTCTTCAGGTTTTCTCTCCTGACGCCTGGGTCGAACTCATCTTGAATCAATTCCCTCAGCTCTTTCATCAGTTCCAACTTCCGCTTTCCCACTCTCAAGTGTGCATGCGTTTGACGTGCTAAAAAAGCGCACACAATGAGAGCGAGTAGAAGCATAACTCGTGTCTTCGTTGAAGCCATTTTGATTTCCTGCAAATTGCATATAAGAATAAATTAGTGTCAGCGAAGGCTCTCAACCCTTTAACCTTCATTATCAAAATACAAATTATCCTTTGTTGTTCCAATATGTTCCTTATAGAAGCAGTTGGGAGAAGTTGTTAAAATATCAAGATAATTCATTTTGGATGATCATATCCATAATTCTCATAACCTCGCTAATTGATTAAGGCCCCGTCCACACGTATCCGGATATTTTTGAATCCGCACCTTTTTTGTTACGGATTAGAAAATATTCGCGTCCACACGTAGCGTAATCGAATCGTATTTGCCCGAATTCGCCGGATACGTGTGGACGAAAGGCCAATCCGCAACAAAAAAGTTGCGGATTCAAAAATATCTGGATACGTGTGGACGGGGCCTAAGTAATGATCCGCATAAGAAGGAAAGTGCTAACGGCAATGCACGATGGAATGTCAACTTTTTTCATTGTTACAACTAGTGATCTCATTGGCCTAGACTCAAAGACCGCTAAAAAGTTAGGTTTCAAGGTGCATTTTGTTTGATTTTTTAAAGGTTTCATGTAATTTAAGATCCAATTGCAAAACATGCATATTTTTAAAGAAATTGTATTTGAGGAACTTCATCAAAGAAGCAAAATTATTAGCTATTGTCTTCTGCTATTTTGATTGGTTAAGGCTGGTTTTCACTAGTGCATAAGCATAAGCACAAGCCAACATACGCAGACTCAGTAACGTGTTATTCATTAGTTGCAATTGTTTGAACAAAACAGAACAATAGGCACTAATGATCAGCATGTTACTGAGTCTGCGTATGTTGGCTTGTGCTTATGCTTATGCGCTAGTGAAAACCAGCCTTTAAGCACGAACATTTCCTAAAATTTATCTGACACAAATGGATATTCTTTATTTTTATACTGAAATATAATTATAAACCATTAGCTCCTCCCCTATTCTTGAAATCAAAGATTTTCTATGTGAGAAAGAGCCAATGCCACAGAACAATGAAGTTTACTGTAGTTCTTATGTGGAGCGTTACTTAAGCATTGTAAAATTCATTAATAATTCATGAGGGTGATGACCAATCCAACAACAGTATTCAAGTCACATGTATACCTTTGTAAATCCCAATTCATATATAAACTGTCTGAAAGCACGGGGAGGGTTTGAATAGGTAGCAGGGAAATGTTGGGGTTGATGAATGAATACAGAATATTAATTAGCTTCATTAGTATTCTGTATCTAGAAACAGAATACTAATGAAGCTAATTAGTATTCTGTAACTGATACAGAATACTAATTATGTATATGTAACTCAGCCACTAGCTTCTTTGGAAAGCAACCAACAAGAGCCCCCTTCCATTTATTTACTTTTCACTAGTTAACTAAATAACGATTTAGGCCACAGGCCAGTAAATAGAGCGTTTTCGGGGGATATCGACCGCCGCATTGATTTGTTACTTCGCCAATAAATTTACTAAGCCAGAAGTTTACTGTTTCCGCTGTCATAACCTCCAGCTTGCAGCTTAATTCTTGAACGTTTTCCACCCTGCAGTTTCTCGCCTCCAAGGCTAGCTTCATTTTCGGGTTTTTTGTTAGCCCTTGCCTGCTGCCACTGTTCAAATATTTTAACGGCCCACGTCGTGCTGTTTTTAGTGTTTTGGGGAGTCACAACCTTGAGCAGAGAACTTTCTTCCGATAAACTTTTTGGAGGACGAAAGCGCGTGGACGCCATTTCGCTCGTTTAAAATGAAATAAATGTTATGCTAATCCCTTTGCGTTCATCGGATTAACTTCATTCATAATATATATAGATAGCCCAAGCCTAACAGCGTCGCACTTTGAACAAGCTTAACTAAGGTGAAACTTAACTAAGGTGAAACTTAACCAAGGTGAAAGGTTGGAAGCAAAAGAATTAAGATTGACGAACGGGCTATTTTCAATTTTAGCAATTCTCAAAAACAGTATTACGCGACCGTTTGCACAGTACATTTTTATTGACCGTACAAAAGTTCACAAAAACAACTTTTCTCTGTCTAGAATATCTAGTACCACTAGTTTCCGAATAAAATACAGTTTTTGTTTGTCAAAAATTGCCCGAGAAACTGATTTGAAAATCAAAAATTGCAAAAATACACAAACATGTTTGCATAAGGCGATGCGAGTGAAGATAGAACTGTACCCTAAAATCAAAGTCTTGTTTTGTTTATATAAAATCGCTTTTCAAACTATCTAATGAATGAACAAACACATAAAAATGGATAACACAATCTTCTTTCGAAAAAATTTATTCAAATCTCCATTAGTTTACGTTTGAAAGCAAAACGCGTACCATTTAATTATAGCTCATCGAGTTCAAGCTTTCTTCCATGAAATTCAAGAAATCGATACAACTGAATTTAAGCACGTTTTAAAATCAATTCTCCAAAACTAACAATAACACCAATAAAAAGTCACTCACAGATTGATATCAACATAAATTCTCATCGAAAACTGTAATCTGTTTTACCTTTAAGTCTCTCGCTTGCTTGGAAATTCAAATCTCCGCTTCTGGTTCCGAAATCCGTAGAAAACAAACATCTCCCGCATTGATAAAAACGTAAAACATGAAGTTCCTCGAAACAATTAAGATTTTATCCCTGAAAGCTCGTCTTTTTCCACTAAAGCGGCTTCTGAGTATCCCTTAATTAGTATCCTTGTCTTGAGAAGCAAACCGCGAAATATTCAGGGAAAAACGCCTTTAACTTAAACGGTTTTCCCAGCTTAGTAAATTCACAGCAAAACATCAAAGTGTTTTTCTAGCTGACGTGACATTCGGCCGTGTAACCGCGCGAAAAACAAAGCCTCGCTTTGGTTTCAACATGACGTCGTACGCGCATGTTTTGCGACGTCATACGCGCCCGCGAGCTAGTCCTGCGCGACGGAGCGACGGCGGAGGGCGGGCACACGCGCGCCCGCGAAACATTCCGCTGGCCATGACCATGAAAAATGACGGGCATAGGTTCTATGAGTATGGGGCTGCGCAGCCAGGCTTTCGGCCTGGCAAGTGCTCCGCTATGAGTATGGGGCTGCGCAGCCAGGCCTTCGGCCTGGCAAGTGCTCCGCTATAACAGCCAATCAAATTGAATGTAAACAACATTCTTCACACTTTGTATGACATTCATTTCACAAGTCAGATACAATATTCGCGTCCGATCTGTATGGGATTTACACTTAATATTAATATATATAGATAGGCCCAGCCTAACAGCGTCGCTCTTTGAACAGAAAGCCGATGATAAGCTTAACTAAGGTGAAAGGTCGGAAGCACAAGAATTAAGATTGACGACCGGGCTATTTTTCAATTTTAGCAATTCTCAAAAACAGAATTACGCGACCGTCTGCACAGTGCATTTAGACTGTACAAAAGTTCACAAAAACAACTTTTTCTGGGTCTAGAATAACTAGTAGTATGACTAATTTCCGAATAAAATACACCTGTTACGTATCAAAAATTGCCCGAGAAACTGATTTGGAAATCGAAATTGCAAAAAATACACAAAAGGATTTGCATTAGGCGACGCGAGTGAAGTTAGAACAGTTACTATGAAATCCAAGTATTGTTTTGTTTACATAAAATCGCTTTTCAACCTATGTGGTGAATGAAAAACACATAAAATTGCACAACACAATCTTCTTTCGAAAAATTTTATTCAAATCTCAATAAGTTTATGTTTAAAAGCAAAACGCGTACCAATTATAGCACTGTCTTCGATGAAATTCAAGAATACAATACAACTGAATTTAAATAAGCACGTTTTATAAACAATTCTCCAAACTAACGAGAGCACAAAGAAAAAGTCAATCAGAGATTGATATCAACATAAATTCCCATCGAAAAATGTAATTTTTTTACCTTGGAAATCCTTGAAAATTCTCTAAATCTCCGCTAATCCGTAAAACAAACATCTCCCCTGCATTGATAAAAACAAATGAAGTTTCTCGAAGCAAGATTTTATCCCTGAAAGCTCTTCTTTTTCCACTAAAGCGGCTTCCGAGTATCCCTTAATTAGTATCCCTGTCTTGAGTAGCAAACCGCGAAAAACTGCAGGGAAATAACGACTTTAATTCTCCGCTAAACACAACAATCCAACTAAAGTGTTTACCGAGCTCACGGCTGTGTGGCCGCGCGAAAAACAAAGCCTCAGTTCGCCTCGGTTTGCTTTCAAAATTGCTAAGATCCCGGATGTTGTTCCAACACGGGCGGGCACACACGCGCCCGCAAAATATTCCGCTAGCCATGACCATGAAAAATGACGGGCATAGGTTCTATAAGTATGAGGCTCCGTAACCTGCGATCAGACGCTCTTTTTTTCGGAGCGGGAGAGCGCGAATGCGCGAAAGTCGACGGAAGGACGCGGGGTTCTTTTTTCCCTTCCCGATCTCCGCCGACTTTCCCTCCGAAGAAAAAAGAGCGCCTGATCGCAGGTTAGGGGCTCCAGCGGGCCTTCGGCCCGCGGGCTCCGCTACAAAGAAAGAGAAATTTGGTGATGATCAGTATTGGAGCTTCGAGTTTCTTATCTCATTTTCATTGTAAAGCGCTTTGGACAAGTAGTGATTTTGCGCTATAGAAATAAATTATTACTATTATTATTATTATTATTATTATTATTATTATTATTATTATGGTGTGTGTATTATTATTATTATGGTGTGTGTTTGTTAGTTTTTTTAAACTATTTTGCGCCAGAGCTAAGTTTTTTCTTTGAAAAAAAAAATCGTGAAGCTGCGATCTTAACTTCAGGCAACAACAAGGCGAGACTTGCCGAAAAAGCCAAGCGACTCGGCTACTTAATTTCTTGTCATGATTTTCCACAATGGACTTACGGATCAGTTAAGAGTATGCTGGAAATAAACTGAAATCGCTTTAATTTACTAACTTAGTTAGCTGTTGATGGCTTATAACAACTTTAGAATACTTTTTCCAACAATTTTAATTTTAATTCTGCCCGAAATTTACCGTAAATTTTGCGATAAATTTTTAAATTTGCCCTCCCAAGTTCTTACTATAAATTGTACTTACCTTATTGTACTCACGATTTTATCAAAGCGGTTCCCAGTGATTTTGTACAAATTAATCGGGTAATTATGATCAATGCTTCTTCGTTTACTCCGTACAGTTTTATATATGTTTCACCGGAAAAATGTTATTCAAAGTTCCATGTGCTTGCTCCAAGGACAATTGTTTCATTTTTATTTCGTTCAAACAGCATCAGTCATTCAGTTTTCGTTGTTCTGTTAAAAAATCCTTTTTTCTTTTAAACCCAGCTGCACGTGTAGTTCTTTGTTTATTGAAGGAAACGAATTTCATCCTGACATGGGACACAATTTCCTTTCAAACTCGAAAAATAATGTTCTTATTAGCTTTTTGTGAATTGTATTATGCTGTGCAAGTAAATTTAACTGACTTCAAGCTTTCTTTAATTAGATGATATTTCAGTCACAACAGTTCCTATCATCGCCTATGTTAGGGACATTCATATTCTTGAAAATTTATTTTGCTACGGTTTAGCTAAAAAAAAAGTCGAAAGAATCAAATTCTGCCAACTAATCAGCTGGCTAATCAAAAACCGTACTTCCGCAAACAAGCGTCCGGGACGCTCATATTAAATTTCATATTTTTGCCTTTCAGCGTCAATACACTGGCTTGAATTTTGGACAATATATTTTCCTCGAATAGTAAGCGTAGAGCAAATTTAATTTTAAAGTGGTTAGTTTCTAAAGAAACTGTGGAGTGAAACATGAAAATATGGGTTTATCAACTGAGCTGGTAAGGTAAATTAGCCACCGTAAAAAAATAAATAAAACTGACGTTTCGAGCGTTAACCAACCAAATTTTTAATTCTATTTTTCTCTTACATTATGTACTTTTTCTTTCCATTGGTGAAGGGCTTTTGGTGACAAAGGCCATATGCTTATGCTTGAAATAAAAAAAATGACGCTCTAATACGTTGTGTCGTTTTCTCGTTGAGCCGTCGCCTTGAAAATGGTGGACGTGATAAAGAAATCATGCATGTACAATCTCACCTATGGCCCAGCGTGTTGACGGTCTGGAAGTATGCTTTATTTGATAACTTAGTTTTGGGTCGGACCGCGCAGTTTTCAGCCGGAAATAATGTGTTTTACTTGTTACTCTTTTTATTGTAAAAATGACCATTTCCATACAAAACTAACCATTAGATAAAACTGCAGTATTGATGAAAATGAAAAATTTCATACATAGATGCTGAATCCCGCAAAAGTATTCCTGCTATGCTGACCTTCTCATAATTAATTATACGAAATATAATAATTTCAAATCTTCTCTGAACCCTTACCAAAACATGTCAGAAAGTAACTGTAATATTTAGATTTTTAAGAATTATATGTTGTTAGCCGGTTTGTAGTCTACTTTAATAAGATTTGCTCTTACAATATTTCCCTAAACTAATATACAACGAGACGCAACGCGCGTCTCGGGAGCGTTTATGCGGTTAATTTCACTCTTGATATTTAGAGAACGGACCTCTCCCGGTACGCGCGAATCGACATGAATTTAAAAATATAACGAATTACATGAATCACAAAATTTAAATCGCACTAGCTGAAAATATGTCCAGTGGAAAAATGTCGCTGCGCATTGGAAAGTTTGCAAGAATATGAATGATCCAGAGCAGCCTGGCAGTTTCACAATTTAGTATTTCACGCTCGATTTCAAGTTGCAGCGCGGGCGCGACAAAAAAAAAGATCGAAATGGAAATTGCAGCTAAATCTTAGCGAAAATTGCCCTTGTAAACGTCACTTTACACAGGTTTTCATATCAATTACGTGTTCTTTTCGTTTACCCACAGCAACGATGTTGTAATTTGCCATTGCTTTCTCGGAGCGAAATAAATTTCGCACTTAGTAAGTTTTACCGCAGAGAAGATATTTTTCCAAGAGATAAAACACTTGAAAGGCAAAAGAACTGTCTTGTTTTATAAACAGCAGACAAATTAAAAATTCTTAAAACGTAAAATTGAAGAAATTTGTGTCATGAAAATAACAAAAACGTAAAATCGATTTTTGCTTAGGTCACCTGACATTTCAGCAACAATTCAGTTAGCTAAGTGGGTATTTAAAAAATGAACACTAAATGTTTGTTACGATGCAAAGTGTATCCGATTTTGCACTTTATTAATTGGTTTACCGCGTTTGAGTTTTAAATGTAATATCTGTGTGCAGGAAATGAAAAATGTCATTCTATTCATAGCATGTTTGCTTATTGATTACGAATATAAACCTCCTCGTGTTGTATACGAAATAAAGTGACTTCTATTTGCATAATACAAAGCTAAATTGATCAATGCTTTATACATGTTTGGCGTTAAACATTTCTATTTAATCTTCATCATAAAAATAATATACGAGTGAAATTTGTGATTCTCGCAGTGTGCTATCAACTTTAGCAGTTGAAAAAGCAACCTGAAAAAAATCAGTTTTGAAAAATAAATTCAAGCCTGATTTTTTTTCAGGTTGCTTTTCCAACTGCTTAAGTTGAGAGCACACATTTCACTCATGTTTCATCATCCGCAGTTCACATATATGATTTTTATTTATTAATATTCAAAAATAATACTGTTTGTAACTCTTCAAATCAGTTTCTATATTATATTTGTTAAATGCCGGCTATAATGTGTAAATTGCCGACTTAAAACACATTTGTAAAGCAAATTTATTCGTTTTTCCTAAATTATTGGGTTCTAAAATTCATGACACCATATGATCGCTAGCGACTACTCGATCAATACATCGATTATAGTCTGCGTATCGATCATATGAACCAAGAAACGATTGATTGTACCGAATTCACCGAATTGGTTGAAGAAAGCACGTTTTTTTTTCTCTGTGGCAAAGACAAATGACATGTTTGTGTGTGTTTTTTAATAGAGCGAAAACATAGCAAACGCCTAGTTACTTTCAACGCTCTTAAACCACTGCTGGTGACAATAGATTTTTCGGTCAACTACGAATTCAAACAACACGAAGGTTAGAGTTGCCGCACAAATGCACTGAGCTAACCTGGGAAAAGAGCAAAGGTAATGTAAGTCTGACGTTTCAAGGGTTAGCACTTTGTCGTGGAGCGAAGACTCTTTCCGCTGAACAATTTACTTTATCGACTCATCTTCCCCACCGACGCAGCACCGCGGTTTTTAATTAAACTGGGGAAATTTCAGCGAATTGTTTGCTTCGAGGAGAGAAAGATCTGCTCCAACTTGATTTCGAAACGGACAGCATCAAACACAAACGGATCAGATCCACACTGATCTGTTTATATTAAATCAGAGTCTATTCAAAACAGTTTTACATCTAAAGGAATATTGTGAACTTAATTCTATTCAGAAAGTATGCAAAGAAGACAGAAGATAGAAATACAGATACAAACCGTTAAAATTCGTTCCAATTGTGAAGTCAGTCATGCGAAACCTGATGAAGAGATAGTAATCTCGAAACGTCGGACGACTGTTATTCGTTTTTTGGTGCTATTTTGTGATATTTGACATTCCTGTTTTTAGCATGCGAAACAAAGCTCATTCAGAAAGTACAAAACGACTAGATAAATATAGGAGATATCGTCACTTTTTTTTCAGTTCTTTAACGCAAACTTCAGTACTGGAAAATACAATTTTTTTTAAATCAAACAATAACTCAAAACAAGAGAAAATGTGGATATAAAATAAACATTCGCAACATCTAATGCGATCATTTTGTTAAAAAGTTGTGCTTTATGGCTGTGATTATGATAATGTCGCGCTTAATCTTAGTGGGGACCTGAAAACCTCAGCTGAACTTCCTGTTTTGGCCAATGAACGTCTTGTTCCATTTATTTACAGTCGGACGCATTACAAGATGGCGTCCTTTGAGGAGAACTGGTTTCGTCGAAAAGATTTAGAAAATCTAGCCCACTTTCCTCACAAGAAGGTTTTGCTTATGATTGCGATTACGATTATGATCGTTTGTAGAGAATAGCTTCTTATTCGACTTAAAATTTAATTAATAAGCAAGGAAAATAGCTAACTAATTAATAAAATAAATAAAATAAAATAAAACTCGGCCAGTTATTTCCGTCATTTGTAAACTCCATTTAAATTTGTCGGCTGGAAATGCATTTTGGTCACACCACGCTAGTTCAGCGCATCGTTCCATTAAAGCTGTCAATTCTCGCGGCTTTTTAGCACTTTTTAACCGAAGTAACGCATCTTTGAGCGGCCAAAAAAACGATTTTTCTTTTTCCTGATTTTTGGCACTCTTGGGAATTAAAGGGTTGAGCAATGAAAACCGCTGTATTGATCGCTCACCGATCCTTCATTTTCATTTACTTAGTAGAAAAACAGCTCCATTAGTAAAATTGTCGTGTGTGTTTAAGAATAGAATAATAATAATTTTCAGGGAGTGCGAGCAGTGTTTCGAGAAAATTTAAGAAAACAATTTTCTTACAATAGAATCTAATTTATACAATTTTTAAACTGATTAAAACATCTGTTAACCCTTTCACTCCCAGAGTCAATTATGGGGACATGCACAGTGTAGTTCTATCTTAAAAGTCTGTTGACGAAATCCAATGGTGTGACCATTCAAATGAAACCTTTTACAATACGTTTGCATGGTACCATTTGTTTTGGCAATATTTTGCAAAACGAAATTTGTGATTTTTCCTGAATTTTGATTTTTGGCACTCTTGGGAAATAAAAGGTTGAGCAATGCAAACCTCTCTATTGATCGCTCACCGTCATAGTACAAGTCCTTCATTTTCATTTACTAAGTAGAAATATAGCTCAATTAGTAAAGTTGTTTTGTGTTTGGAATAAAATAAGACAATGAATGTAACAATGGATGTATTTTCCCAGGCAGTAAATTAACATTTGACTGTGTGTTTTGTTCAGAAAAGGATGTTGAATTTCAAGAGCTTGAAAGCAAAATAAACTTTGTTAATGACCGGCTTTGTGAATGTTTTCCGAATCACCTTAAAATACAAAAGTGGGCAGCATGAGTAAAGTTCTAATTGAATGATTGCTTATCGAACTCTTAAGCTTTTTGTGTCTTCGAAGACGTGTTCTGTGTTTTTACTGCTTTTATAAGCCTCCAAAGCGTAAAGCTTGGATACTTGAGCAACCGATTCAAAGCTTGGAAGAGCCGACAAACAGCTTCATAGCGAAACTGAGAAGAACGCCGGTCTTAAACTCTACACCAACCTCACTGAAGCCTATATTGACGCCACAAAAGGTAAACGAAGTATTTCTGATTGCATTTTTTGTTCCAAAGATTGAAAGCCGTTAGTATGTTTGTTTCTTGAATGTTGCTTCACCTTGTCACATCCATAATTGACAGTTTTTATTTCAAACTGTGTTTCTCCTAAAAGCGCAATTTGAAGTAGAAATTTGACAATTTTTCTTACATTTCCACTTTTACACAAATAAAAAAAGTATTGCTCTGTAGCTTTCATTTGAAAAGTCACACTTTAGGATTTCATCCACAAGCTAGCTCAAAAGCTAGAATCACCTTGTAGACCCTTTTAAGCGTAAAACAACAGCGCCACAGGGAAGTACTGCTCAGTTGCTTTCATTTGAATGGTCACACTTTAGAATTTCATCCACAGACTCAATTGCACAGCGTAATAAACAGTACCGGGGGCAAGTACTGCTAAGAAGCTACCGATTTAAAAAGTAGCCGGGGAATTTTCCGGGAAGGGTTTTTTTGTACCTTAACGGTATATAATTAATACGCAAAACCTTTTTTTTTTTTTTACAGAAACAAGCGATGATAGCTTCAGAAACTGCGAAATTTCGCTCCCTCGTCAACTTTATTGCGGCTGCAATGCTGTTTGGTATGGTCAGCGGACACTTTAGAGTCGGCCGTGAGTTTCCTGAATGGCATCAGCAGCCGTGCTCTCGACAAAAACTTCCGGTACTTCGAGAAAGGCTGAGTTCAAGAATTTCACCAGAATGGTTCCAAAGGCCGGATTTAAAAACTATCAAAACAAGAGGAACGAACGACGAACAGATGTAAGTGGAATTGTGGTTACTATTTTTTTAGGACATCCTGGAACAAGTTGCATAATAATTTGATTTTCTGAACGTCTGATGTAAGCAGTTTTATAATTCAACACGTTGATACACTGCCCAAATATGGTCAAAAAGTTATCGATATACGCTTTGTCTACATGACGTATATCCAACGATGGCGGTAAATTTCGCATTTTGACAAGAGAATGCAAAAAATAAAGGACTGGCCTCGATATTTTTCTTCAAACTGTGCTTTGTTATCAATGTGCTGAATTATAAAACTATTATAGCGCGAAAGCGCGCGTGATATCGCCTAATTCTTAGCCGACGAGGCCGTATTCTGATTGGTTGGAAGTCTTATGCTGTGTGATAATACAGCAGTTTTCAATTGAGTGTCGTAAAACCAAAACCATAGTAATTACTCTGGCCAATCATAACAGACACAGACAATCTAATGAATCAATCAGAACTCGAAGTGTACACATGTTACTCGCGCCAAGCGCGGGAAAACGCGTGCGAACAGGTCGCGGTTGGTTACGCTTTCGCTTCTGATTGGTCATTGAGAAAGTGGCACATGATCTTTTAACCAATCAAAAAACGTAGTATTGCAAAATCAACGCAATCACGAAAATAACTTCGACACTCCATTAAAAGCCGTTCCAGCTGCGTTTGATGCACATGTAATCGACAGATACGACTAATTTTGTTTGTATTATACAATACAATTCGTGGGCCATCATTCTAATCTATTAGAGTTAGAGTTAGACTTGAGTAAACGCGTTTCTCGTACGCATTTTTAGCCTCGGGGCCAAGTTAGAATTTTAATATATCGAAATTGGCCTATGAACACCTTTTCTGCGCCAATTTACAGCTAAAATTTCGTACGAGAAACGCGTTTAAGTCTAACTCTAACTCTAAGAGATTAGAATGATAGCCCACAAACTGAATGACTATTCACAAAAAGTATCGAAATTGGCCTATTAATAAGTATTATTTTCTTTGTTTTGTGTCATGTCCTAACAGAGGAAGCAGCCCACTGGCGGTGGAAAATCAAGTCTTTGACGACGTTCGTTCCGGTTTCGTCAAACGGTACCTTCTTATTTGTTAGTTGAGAAAGCTAATCTCTCTCTATAGCCTACGGCTACGGTGTTTTTAGTGCTGGTACTTCTTTCTCTTATAGTTTATGAAATCATATCCCGCCCTACCTGGGCTCTGAATGAATGACATGATCGTAATATTCTTAAACGTTATAACTCGTGATTACGCGCAGCCTTGAACGAGTTATAACATACGGGTGAAAACATGCAAATTTTCACTGACTTCACTCCTTCCATCGGTCGATCGGCTGTAATCATTGAGCTTGCGATACGAAATGGTCGCCTGCCTTACCCATGGGCACGGCGTTGGAGGGAGGGGAAGGTGGGGAGTTGAACGCAGGGGGTCGGGGGTCGGTGGACCAAAACACCTAGGAGAGGGGAGGATAAGAAGGTTGTTTTGTGTTCACGAGTTGGCTTATTCTTGGCTTTCACTTACGTCATATCAAAATTCAGAAGCATTAAAAAATAGATTTCGAATCCAAAATGTTAATGGAATTGTAGAGAGTTTAAAACTACACATCTTGGCCAAATTTTGAAGCGCGAAAGCATTTCGTTCAAGAGTTATAGGTAAACGAGTATTAGATATTTTTAGTAAGGAATGTATGGAGCGGCCATCTTTGTTCCCCACTCAGGGGCACAAAGATGGCGGCCAAAAATTCAAAGTCTTAATTATACCAAAAATCACATCCAAAAACATTGAATTTGCTATAAGCTCCATGAACTCGGCTTATGAGCATTTATAATGCAAACAATAACTTTCAGCTGATTCAATTTGTTTATTTTCGCGGCTTATATGAAATAGCGTGACACATTGCGTGACACATTTAAAACCCTTGTAAATCGGAAGCAAAACATCGTTAAAACCTGAAACTTTTTGTGAAAGATTATAACACTCGTATCTACATACCATATTAGAAACAGCTTTGTAGGACGTATACTTTAGATTTTTTAATTTTTATGACGTCATGTGAAAACGAAGAATAGGACCCACGACATTTCACCTGTCACACTTTCTCCGCCAAAATTGGACTCTACCTTAACCGAGGTATATCGGCGTATATAACTCCGTTGTTGTTTTAAGCCAGCGATTAAATTTTAGCTCGAACTAGTGTCTTTGGGCGTTTAACCCTTCCGATATGCGACGTTAGAATATAAGACTGTTCGAAGTTGATTTGTAAAGCTGTTTTCCTTATTGATCACTGAATACATTTTGGACAAAATGCACTCAACAAACTCCCGTGGGGTCTCGGTCGATAACAAGGGGAAGAAAATGTGGAATAAATGAATGATTGAATGAACGAATGAATGAACGAACGAGCGATTGACTGACTGATTGATTGAATAAATGAATGAACGATTGGCTGACTGACTGACTGACTGACTGACTGACTGATTGTTTGAATGAATTAATGAATGAATTAAGTATCAAGAATGTCTAGCTCTTAGAGAACTAATCCGGGACAATAAGATATTTCATTTTTAAAGAGTATAAACAGTTTAATGTGCAAATTTGTCCAGTTCGTTGCACAAAATTGTAAATAATTTACCATTTAGCTTTGATCTTTTCTTGTTTCGAAAACAGCAAGGAAACGTCTGTTTAAAATAAAATAACTTTACGGTCTCAACATGTTTTTGATACTTTTGAGAAACACACTGTAGAGGGATTATCTCCACAATAATGTTAACCGTTTACACCTTTTGCGTTTTCAATCTTCAGTATTAAGACTTTTTCGAGAAAGCCTATCCTAGCAAAGTACCTAAAGGGGCCTATCATAAGAGCCTCAGAAGGAGAGGCTCAGAGAGGACGCATGGATAAGAACCGTGTGGCACCTTCTTAGGCCTCCTTGGTTAGTTACGTTATTTGTTTACATTTCTTTTGGTTGCTTTCTCCTCTCTTGAAAACCCTAAATTCTCTATTAAACTTATGTATTTCAAGCACATTTGAGGGGGTGAGGAGGTTTAATAGAGAGGGAAGCTTGTTGTATAATTTAGCGAAACGCGGTGTTATGCTACGAGTCGTACCACTTGAACATTAAGTAACAATCCGTGTAAGAAGTAGGCAATTCTCTATTGTTCCGATGTATTTCGCTTTCCCCACATAAGAATGTTTAGATTTTCGTACTGAGAATACGTCAATAAAATTTACTGAAACTTTATTTTAAAGCGATGTTTCTTTTGTGTTACCAGATTTCATCCAATCGTGAGACTCCAAAACAATGGCCAAGAAAGACTTCTAATTTTTCATGTTCCCCACATAGAATTTTTGTGGCATTAAAAATCACAATAGTTTTCACTAAAAGGGAATCAATTAGTAAACAAATAAATGCGCTGCCTGATGAAGTTATGGTAGATTTTCATGTTTTAGCCAGTGAGGTGGACGGTTTCAACAATAGCACAATTCACACCTTTGTGCATTCCGTGCATTTGGGTTGCCTACTTCTTACACGAATTGTTACTTAACTTTCACGACTTGAACAAGTGGTGAGTATTGGACATGCATGAACTTTGTTCACGTGATAAACGTCCATAAACCATACTTTGATTGATCAATGAAGTATTATATATTCAAGATTATCATAATTACGATTATTACTCATGCGCAAAGCGCAAGAGTTAAAAAATGCCCTTCGTTTTTCTTTTTTATTATTACCCATGCGCGAAGCGGCATGAGGTAAGGTTTCGGCTCCGTTTTTCTTGTTATTTTTATTTTTTGTGTCACGATTTTGCATGCAAATTTATGCACGCATACTTTAAATTGTGCTCTTCCGGTTCATGGCTTTGCCATTTACACTTCCTGTTTAATGACTACCGGCTACTCTCACTTCCGGTAAAACAACGTTACTGAAGTGTCACGACAGCGTCTCCTACAGCCCTACTTACATAACTAATGTTCGCGTTAGGTATATATAACACTTAGAAGAATCACTGGCTTCATTGTGGTACCGCCTTCATTTACAAAACATTCAATAGTAACAGGAGGTAATAAGCTCCTGATAGTAAACAACGTGGTTTGCAGGAACGACGACTGACTGAATGAAAGGACTGAAAGGAGTAACTATATATATCATAAAACTTTCTTACGCATGCGCATGAGTATAGGCTGCTAGGAGCCTCTTGTTATTTTTAGTGACCAGGTCGTGGGTCACCAACAAATTCTACAAAAATGGCTAACGCTCTCGGCATGTGCTTGGTTTTTAAAACCCTAGTTTCGTGTCATCGGATTAACTCACATTTAAAATATTCAAAATGGAAAGAGAAAGCTTTAAATAATGCACAAAAGCCGCTATAGTGGAGAAAAAGGAGAGCTTTAAGCGGCTAAATCTTGCCTCTAGGAACTTAATACGCTTTTATCAGTGCAGGGCGATCAAAACCGAAGAAGCGGAGTTTTAAAGAATTTTCAAACAGACGAGGGACCTTACCGAAAAAGAAATTACAATTTTTGGTGATTTGTTGATATCAATTTGTGATTCACTTTGTCTTTGTGTTCTCGTTGGTTTTGGGGAAATGTTTATAAAACATGCTCAAATTCAGTCGTAATGACATCTCAGTGATATTATGTAAACAAAACAAGACTTAATTTTATAGTTCTAACTTCGCACGCGTCGCCTAATACGCAAAGATGTCTGTATATGTTTTGCAATTTCCATTTCCGAATCAGTTTCTAGGGCAATTTTCGATACACAACATTATTTTATTCGAAAATTAGTCATACAGTATGTGGCCCCTGGACCGGCAGGACCTTGGGCCGGCACTTGCACGAACATGATGTAATTTTTCTTCGGTAAATAAAATACGACGAAAAATAAAAGTGTTCGATGATTTATCGATTAGTCTTCTTTAACATGAGCTTATTTTCGGCTTTCCTGCTGTTGCCGAAAGCGCGAAATTCCAGTTTGTTGACAGGTATGTCCGTTTGTCTTCTTTCATGCTTTCCATTTCAAGGGTCCGTCGCGAGTACTATGATCGTGCCTGGATTGGTGCGGTAAAAAAAGGGTGATGTCGCAGCTCTTAGAAGGTCTCACACCATTGGCTTGCCACCCTTAGACCTAACAATAGGACAAACAACACAACAATGGACCCTAACCCTAAAAACAATAGCAGCTGTGTTTTACAAGGCCAATGAAAATAGAAGCTTCTAAGGGCTGCGACCCTAACCGTAATACAGTCTGTCGTTTATTGTTTTGGTTGTGAAAGAAAAGGGGGGAGGGGGAGAGGGGAGGGCTTAAAAGAGTGATGGGGGAGGAGGAGGGAGGGGGTTAATGAATTTCTTGCTCCAAAAGGGGGGGGGGGTGGTTATTAGAAAGAAAGAGCTTATTTGAGATTGGGGGTTTAATTGAGAATTGACGTTATTTATATTTCATTTTACTCAACAGAAAGCCATCAACTGGATGGAATAGGAAATGAAGAAGCCATCCCACAAACGAGTAACGGACAAGGAAAAAGCACATCGCGCAACCTTATAATTTCTGCAAATTTAAAAAGATTTAAAGATTTAAATTTTTTGAATGTGGTGTAAAAAAAATCCGGTACGGATATCATAAGAATAAATATTCAATAAAAAATCAATTTACTGAGGCATTTCTTGAATATACTTCTTCATGTGTGAGTGTTAGATGGGTGGAGAGGGTAAGGTCGCGTTTGTACTGACTCCTCGATATAACGGGCATCCCGTTGTTGAAATCCCGATGAACAGGATTTGTCATTCGTGTCCCCATAAAGGTAAAAACGGCAAACTGATCCTTACGGCAAGAATAAAAGATAGAGACAGAAGTGAAATAAAAAACAAACATTTCAATATATTTGCCCAACTGTTTGTTTTTTTTATTTCACTTCTGTCTTTATCTCTTCTCCTTGCCGTAAGGATCAATTTGCCGTTTTTCCTTTACTATTTCAAGATTTTTACTGATCCACGTCTACGATAGATCCGGTACTCTTTATTGGTTTACCGTTATTTATTATAGTTTTTGTCTCCATAAGCCTGCGAATACAGCCGCCTCTCATCGCTCCCAGCCACTAAGGGCGTTCGCGCTGGCGAACCGGGAACGACGAGAGGTGGCTGTATTCGCAGGCTACGTCTCCATAGTCCTTTTTTTATTTGGTCAGCGGAAAACCATGCGCCGTGCAAAAACTATGAATTTTATTAGCAGTGGTACAAATGGATCTTTTAAATGCGAAAACCATCACCGCATCACACCAATACAAAAATTCACTGTTGGCAAGTGGCCGGGATTTTATATGACATTTCATGATTTTTATATAAAACAGGGTCTTAGTTTTCTAGGTCTTACACTGTTGGCAAGTGGCCGGGATTTTATATAAGACATTTCATGATTTTTATATAAGACAGGGTCTTAGTGTTCTAGGTCTTAGGTCTTAGTTTTCTAGACACTCAATAAGTTCCAAACATTTTGGTTTAGTGGTTTCTCAAAAATCAGTATAAGGAGGAAACAACATGACAACGTGCTCAAATTCAGTTGTTTCATGAGTTCTTTCATCGAAGACAGCTCCAACTCGATGCGCTATAAATGGTACGCGTTTTGCTTTTAAACATAAACTTATGGAGATTTGATAAAACGTTTTCGAAAGAAGATTGTGTTGTCCATTTTTATGTGTTTGTTCATTCATTGCATAGATTGAAAAGCGATTTTATGTAAACAAAACAAGACTTGGATTTTATAGTTCTATCTTCACTCGCGTCGCCTCATGCAAATATGTTTGTGTATTTTTTGCAATTTTGATTTCCAAAACAGTTTCTTGGGCAATTTTTGATACGCAACAGGTGTATTTTATCCGGAAAGTAGACGTACTAGTTATTCTAGACGGAGAAAAAGTTGTTTTTGTGGACATTTGTACGGTCTTAATGTACTGTGCAGACGGTCGCGTAATTCTGTTTTTGAGAATTGCAAAATTGCCTGGTCGTCAACCATAATTCTTGTGCTTCCGACCTTTCACCTCAGTTAAATTTATCATCGGCTTTCTGTTCAGAGAGCTACGCTGTTAGGCTCAGCCTATCTATATATATTATCAAAATGTAACGGCCTTAAGGAATTTATGTGAATCTACGGTTATTAATAATGATGGAGTAATATACGTTTGAATGATTGAATAAATGTTTGAAAGGATAATATTATTAATATAGTGTTTTGTTGTTTGCAATAAAAATGAAGAAGAGAATTTCTATATTATCTGAGTTTCTTCAGTTTAGTAGTATTGGGTTAAGGATCATAAAAAGGCGAAGTAGGTATAGAGAGCCAAGAAGGTTAAATTGGAAGGTAATTAAAAAGTTTTATAAGGAAAGGAAATGTAGAGACAAAAAAATAACCAAAAATAATTACTATATTATCAGCCCAATCTTAACCCACCCCCTCAAATATTAAAAAACGAACAATACTAACCTAATAATAATATAAACCCTTAACAGCCCGATTACAATACTCCTAGAGTTCTTGTTCGTTTTAAAACAAGAGGCTACCGGTAGCCTATACTCATGCGCTTGCGTAAGAAAGTTTTATGGTTTATTTTAAAAGGGGTCACGCACCCCTCCCCCCTCAACGAATTTTGCGTGACACACATTGCACCATCACTCAAGACATGTTGATTGAAGCTACCAATTTTTCTGTACTCGCCTTGAACATTATTGATTCCCGATCAAACCCACACTAGTCTAATACTTTCCAAACCGTGAATTATTTCTATTACATTGGGTTATTCCAGAAAGAATCCCCCACCGACGGATGGCAAGATTGTTTGACCCCTCCCCCTCCGCCCGGATTTCATGGCCCGCTTAAATTTGAATTTTTTGATTGGCCGTTTAAAAATGAATGCGCAACAAGGTAAAAAAATTCACGCTTCTACGCATAAGGTTTTACTTCCGGTTGAATTTCAAATGTTGAAATCCTATGACGACTACATCAACAAAACCAACGTTTTAATTTCAACGCATTCAACGACCAATGTCACCCAGTTTTGTTTGGTTTAGCAGGTAAAGATACGGCTGCTAAATTTCAAAGTATAACGGGATCTGATTGTCGATAAATATGAGCGATTCGTTTCCGAAAATAATCAGTATGTTTCTTGAATATTAAAGAAATATGTTGCTTGCAACAGGGACGAGTATTAATTAAAATCAAAGGCTCCTATTGAGCCAACCCGTGAATAAGAAATACTAACGCGTAACGCAATATTTCAATATTGTTATGTTTTCACACTGACGCGATTCAATATTTTTTTAAATTAAACGTAAGGATTTTTGATAAACGCAAAAAGAAAAATACAGTACATCACTTTCATAATGTTCAGTCCGAAGAAGAAAGAAAAAGAAATAAGAAAGAACGGTACGAGCGAGATTCGAACCTGGGGCCTTTCGGCTGTTAATCCGCGCTTTACATCATTCGGCCACCGTGGTCACTGACTCGAAACGGGATAAATTTTGTTACTTCAAGGTAGATGAGCATCAAAATTCCTTTTAAATCGACTTTAACATTGCATTGAAGACTCCAAATGCGAAACATCTTTAAGCTTGTTGTTTATATTCGTTTACAACAATTTAGTTATTGTTATCGCTAGATTCACGCTGTTCTTGTTACAAAACGCATTCGTACAAAGCATTACGTCACTAAGTTTACAGCTGATGGAAGGAGTGAGCGAGTGAGTGACTCATTTGCATATCTGTCGCCGTTACCGATAACCCGTCATTACGCATGCGCGTGTATTCACGGGTTAAAAAGGAGAGGCAGAAATCCTGAAGAAAGCCCAAGGGTGAAAAGAAATATTACCACTAGGTTACCCATTTTAAATAACAACAACAACAACAACGCTATCAGCACTCTTGTAAGCTAGTTATATTTTCTTTATTAGGTAGTACTCTTTTCTACAACTTGAAATACAAATCTAGGGAAACGAAGGTCACTCGAAGCCCAATTAAAATAACATGAAATGAATGCAAAACAAAAATTCCTCGATATTTCTTACCACTGTTCGATGAAATAAGCCTAATCAATGAACACAGCGTGTCCATCAACAAACTTAGCTGTCCCATCAACTGATCGGATACAGGGGCGGATCCAGGATTTTTCTTAGGAGGGGGTGCACCTCTAAGGAATGACGTAACTGAAGGGTGACGTAACAAATTTTAAAAGCGAACAACGCAGACTAGATCATCTCACGGGGGGGGGTACGCACCCCCTGCACCCTCCCCCTAGATCGCCCCTGGGATATGATAGCGTTCAGTGGCGAAACGATAAATACACATCTCCCAAACGAAAGAAATCGGTTGACTTATCAAGGATTTTCTAAAACCAGTGGGCAAAATACAAAGACAATCTTCCTTCTAAATAACAGCAGCACGTAAAGCTTTTCTTCTTTCTTTTTCAGCGCGATGTTTTCCTGTAATTGTTAAGTCTTGTACAGTCCTTTCGAATCGCCATTCCACACACACAACATTCTCGTCTCCAGAGCTCAACCAAACGAAACGAGGGCTCTGGGGACGAGAATGCACACACGAAAGGTTTTTTTTTATATTTCCGGTTTCTGGCATTGAACAAGCGCAATAGTACATTAATGCATTAGGCATGCGCTAATGGATGTCGTGGATTTTACGACATCCGGAAGGTACTGTTCCCAGAACCTTCGTTTTTTCCGCTGACCAAACGAAACGAAGGCTCTAGGGACGAGAATGAGATGCAATTAAGATGGCGTATTCAAACACACTCGATCTTCAATAAATCTGACCAAAATCATAAATTTATTTTATTTTGTAAAATAACACTGCACTGATAAGCAAACAAAGGAACACCATGATGCAGATAGATAGATACTTTATTAAAGTGTCATCATGAAAACAGCGAGCAAAAATGTGCGAGAATAAGCCACGAGGAACGGATTGTTGAATCCAAACAGAAAATATGAAAATCGTTGAGTTTTCGTCAGATCTCTACTAAGCATTATTGCACTTACAGTATGACAGCGACCGGATGGTTGTCTAGCTTTGTGTACCGTTAAAAAGCATAAAGTTTCTTTTATGCGCCACATATTAGTTGAAATATATTAACTATGATGAACTGTTCTGAGTCTTGTGATGATCAGTTGTATACAGCTATTTCAATTAACGTTGTCGGATGAAAGCTTAAAACCAAGACCACAAGGTAGTATGGGTTAGGGTTAATAGCTATTGCATAAAAATCCCATACTACCTTGCAGTCTTGGCTTTTCGCCTTTTTCATCCGACAACGTTAATTGAAATAGCTGTATACCTAATTCAATAAAGGTTGCTTTGGCCATTGGTAATTGGGCATTGGGAAGCTATTGTTTAGCGGTCACTCAAGCAAAGCATTGCATTGTGTTCCGTATGCCAAATGCCAATTCCCTATTACCAATGACCAACTGCCAAAGCAACCTTTATTGAATTAGGTGTATACGAATGGATTGCATTATTGTTGCAGCTGTCATTCTGGGTCGAATTGTTCAAAGCACGATTAAGCTAACCCAGGATTAGCGTCAATTTTGAATCCAGTTAAACAACTCAACAACTGAAAATTTTCCAAAGTTTTCTGCCCTTCAGTTTTGACTTTAACTTGTCTTCACTACTAGCTACAAATGACCTTTTGAAAACATTTTTAAACAGAGAAATGGAATCCTCGGTTAACTTTTAATCCAGGATTAGCGTTAATCGGCTTTCGAACAACCGGGCCCTGATGTTGGCGGTTCTATTATTAACAACTTCCTGTTAACAAACTTCCGGAAAACAAACTACCTCTGACACCATCGATAGCATAGTGTCTACGCGTACAGTGTAGAAGATACAAAAATAGGACTTCCATATACAGAATTCCCGTCAACTCTCGTAATGTCGAGACGCTTTCGACGACGTTTGTTGTTATTTGTATTATAATTGAGCGCTTGTAAATATGAATTAAGTTTCCCTCCGCTGTTATCGTAGTGGAGAAAACGTATGCTCTAGCAGGCTACTTATGCTTTTTTTTTTCCAATAAAGTTTATGTAATTAGGTGTAAATATAGGTGAATCTTTGATTACAATTATGGCCTCATTAGCATATGCGACTCATTCTCTAATCGAGCCACAAATAGGGGCATAACACAGTTAGCTTTCTTTGGAAATTTGAGACTGATATACTAGATACTGCTCATGTAATGCTGTTTTAAAAACTCAAAATTTCACAAATGTATGGCTCATCAGTGTGATAACAGGAATTACTATTTAGTTTCACTCACTTTGCCGTGTAAAAATATAAAAATCCAGCGTAGAATTATTTTCTATTAGTTTTCCAGTACGATAACCATAACACCTGTCTTAGCTGTAAAGTGTAAGAACCTGCAAAACTCCTTTTGTTAAGTTCACTTGTTAGTACCTGCGCCCGGGGGGGGGGGGGGGTACTCCCTATAATGGGCTATAAGGGGATGCTCCGCCCGAAAGGGGTACCTTTTTGAGGCTGGCGGTATATGAAAAGGTCGCTATTTTACGAGTTGAAGTATATGAAAAGATAGGGATTTCACGAAGAATGGGAAAGGGTAGCGAAAACACGCCGTTGAAAACATAAAAAAGGTAGGGGAAACTGCCATTTAAATATTATAAAAAGGGCCTTTCAAAATATATCAAACAAACGCACTTAAAGGCTATATGAAAGGGGTACCATTTTCAATGAAAGGTATGTGAAAGGGGTACCTTTTCTGTCAAAAACGGTATATGAAAGGGTAAGGGTTTGGACATCGGGGCGGAGCATCCCCGTACAAAACTTTGTTGAGTACCCCCCGGGGACCTGCGTTACTTTGAAAGTAATTTATGTTGCAAAGTTTGGTTTTAGTCTCATCCAATAGGACTTCTGAAATGTTTGTTTGTGTTTTCTAACAAGGCTTGTTTTGTTATGATGTAATTCAAGTTGTGCGTTCGGTTAGTTTTAAATACAAGTGTTTTGTAAGACGTGAGTCGGAATACGCCCGGTGGAGCTATGCCCCCGGTCGAGTTGCCGGTTACACTATGGTTACACTCTGGTTATATTCTGGTTATGTTCTACGAAGTAAAGTCTACAGTTGGACCCAAGTGCTGTCTGTTGTATTTGTCTCGGATATATTATCTGTTGTAACAGATCCTGGACTTCCCGTAGCCAGTGTAGCGAGTGTTCCCCCAGGTTGAGTGGCCATCCCCGAATCATAGAGAATTGTTCATAGTGCCAGAAAACCTATCTTCACAGTAGCCATTTTGCCACCCAACAATTTTGCAGTTTTTGACAACTGATATTCCTTAAACTTAACATGAAAAGAGCAAAAAATTGCAAAAATTCAATTCGTGTTTAACACGGTAACTTTCTATGCTAATGAAACAAAATGTAAACAATGACAACAAAGATTCGCCTATAAAAAGCATGGAAACAGGAAGGTCCATGGGATACAAGAGTCACTCATACCCAGACTTCAGCCGTTACAGACCATGCCCGCGAGATCGTCCATTAGGGAGCTTACGCAACCACGACGGCAACGGCAGAGAGAACGGCACAAAACAATAGGTTTAATGAGCGAAAACAATGCTTATGCACGTGCGTTTTACATTTTGGTGCATTTCTTTGCCTTCCCTGCAAGAAAATGACGTCAAATGATCAAATTATAGGTTTCGTGGAGAACGTGAACACGCGACGGTTAATTTTCCTTTCTCTACTTGAACTTAAAGGCTGACCCTACAAATTTAGCTCCTGGACAATCCAGTCATATTAGATAAATTAAATAAATTGGAACAATTGCAAAGCAGTTTAAAATAGCGCGAATCCTTTTTTCAAGTGACGTTTTCCTTGGCGTTGCCGTCCTCGTTGTGTAGGCAGTATGTAGCTGAGATGTTAGTACACTAGTACGCTACTGATAGACAATGTCTCAATGCTGAATCAATTTAGATGCAGTTAAAAGAGGAGTGTGCGCCTGTTTTTAGTTACTCAACTCTTAAAACTGTCAGTGGAGTCTTAAAATGACGTCATCATGGTGACCTCTCTAATACGGACACCTCTCTAATACGGACACTTTGCTCTGTCCCTTCGGTGTCCGTATTAAAGAGGTTCTTCAACTGTACTCGGTTATAAATATATCACAGCAGTTTAGCATTCCAGAATTTTCAGCATGATATCAGTGCTGAAGTCTTCACGAGTTTGACAGTTAAACTAAATAAACAGAACAGAAATTTGAAAAAAGACATGCAACTGGAAACATGAACTGCTGTTACAATTTACGGTACATTACAATATTATTATGATTGTGATACGTATACATATAAAATGTGCAATATATAATTATTTATTACAATTTATTAAAATTATTTATTACAATTTATTAAATTTATTAAATTTAACACACCAGTTTCAAAACTCGGTTCAGTGTACTAGCTCCACTAGTTGTCCTTGTCTGTAACTTTTTTAACACGAATACTTCTTCTGACAGGCAATTTCTGATAAATAAAAGATAGCATAAAATTAGCCATGCTGTTCCCAGGCAGCTGGTATTAATATAAATTGAATTTTGCAAGCTGCTGCTGGCATTAGAGGTGTTGCCCGGGGCGAGGGGGGGAATGATTGCCTTTGGAATTGACTGACACATGAAATCAATGTGCCCCAGATTAGATGAGCACCTGGTGCTATGTATGGGGTGTTTTTTGCTTGTTTTTAATTGTTTTCTCTGGGTTTTCCTCCCTTCATAAAAACTAGCATCACTAAATTGTAAATAGATTCAGTACCTGAGGGCCAGTCAGGTTTGTCAGACAAGACTCTTTGACAGGGTTCGTACCCACAAATTTTCAGGACTTTCCCAGGACTTTTCCAGGACTCATATGGATTTTTCAAGGACTCCCAAATGCACTTTAATTATTTTTCAGCTGTTGGAGTTTCCCATTCAGCCCCTCTTCAATGTCTTTCAAGGCTGCCATCTTATCTTAGCTTACAGATCTCCAGGACTTTCAAGGACTTGTAGTTATTTTCCAGGACTGGAAAGTCCTGGAAAATGCCAAAGTAAAATTCCAGGACTTTCCAGGATTTCCAGGACCCGTACGAACCCTGCTTTGAGTAATTCCCTTCTTAGACTAGCAGTAATCAGAGATTATAGAGACGCATTCGAAGGAATTTCCGGCGGAAATGAGCCCCTGAAAAAAAGCAACAGGGGTGGCCATTTGGAAGACCGGACACCAAAAAATCTCAAATTTTTCTGCATGTAAGGCACAGGGCAACCAACACGAAATTAGGATTGCGTTCGAAGACCATGTTTTAGTAGCTCCTTAACTATAGAATGGTTTTCACTTGGGTGTCTAAAAACCAAAACCTGGCCAATCAAAACAGGGCAGGCAATGCAACGAACCAATCAGAACTCAAAGAAAATACATATAGCCAGATCCAAGCATGGGAAAATGCGTGCAAGTATGAGTCACAATTGGTTTTGGTTCTACTTCTGATTGATTGATAAAGTGATGCATTATTGTGTAGCAATACAAAACCAATGAGAGCAATAGCAAAATTACTTTTGATATTCATTTGAAAACTGATCAGTGAGAAAATGCCAAAGATGATAATCATGGTTGGCTTGGTGCTGGTTGTATTGTTGTGGTGCAACAATAGCTTATCGGAGACTTTGCTAATTCTTGGTTTTCACTTACGTCATATCAAAATTCGGAAGCATTAAACGCCAGATTTCGATCCCAAAATGTTCATGAAATTGTAAAGAGTTTAAAACTACACATCTGGGCCAAATTTTGAAGTGCAAGAGCATTTCGTTCAAAAGTTACAGGCGAACGAGTATTAGACATTTTTAGTGAGAAATGTATGGAGCGGCCATCTTTGTGCCCCACTCAGGGGCACAAACATGGCGGCCAAAATTTCAAAGTCTTAATTACAGCAAAAATCAAATCAAAAAATATTGTATTCGCTTTTAGTTCCATCAAATTGGCTTATACACACTTATAATGCAAAAAATAACTTTCAGCTGATTCAATTTTGTTTATTTTCACGGCTTATGTGAAAATGCGTGACATATTTAAAACCTTTATAAATCGGAAGCAAAACATCGTTAAAACCTGAAAATTTTTGTGAAAGATTTATAACACTGGTATCCGCATACCATGCTAGAAACAGCTTTCTAGGATGTATAGTTTAGATTTTTGAATTTTTATGACGTCATGTGAAAGCCAAGAATAATAACTCACTCACCTTTACAAATGCTGTTTGGGCTTTTCTCTTGTTCTGATCCACCTTTTTCTTGATGTTTTCTGCAGCAAACAAGCAAACTAATTTAGTTAATTAGAATTCAGACTACAATGTAGTTAATCTAAGAGAGCTAAATTTAACCAAGACATGGTAGTTCAGTGGTAATGTATGTTATGGTTTGAATCCAGCCTCTTCCATCATATTATTTCCTTAGAAACAGCACTAACCTCTTATTTGCTAGTCATTTTCCACTCAAATTATGAATATTAAAAGGGGTTAGTTCCTATAGAAACTGTGGTGCTGTGTCGGTGGGGGACTTACACCCCCGGGGGGGGGGGGGGGGGGGCTACTCCCTCAAAATACCTATATGGGTATGTGCCACCCAACAGGGTCATGATTTTGGGACTCCTGATCTAGAACGGGGTATCCATTTTAGAGACGTATCCTAGAACGGGGTATAATACTTCGAAAGCATGAAAGCTTCAGATTATCAGCAGCCATTTCTTCTAGAACGGGGTATTAAAAATTTGACCTATTTCTAGAACGGGGTATCATTTTGAGTGCAAATCCTTTCTAAAACAGGGTCCAAATTTGGAGACCAGGGTGGCACATACCCACCCCAAAAAAATATACCCGAGTACCCCCCCCCCCCCGAAGCAACCCCCACCCCCTCCCCCCGGGAGTTACACACAGAAATTTGGTTTTAGCAATTGAGTTAAAGATAAACTGACCAAGGTAAAGAGATTTAAAAGCTGATGTGTCAAGCGCTATTGAATTGACAATTCTTTGATTCGCTCTGACGAAGAGTTAGTGCTTGAAACGTCATCAGTAAAAAAATGGCTGTGATTTGTTGTCCCTTTGAGGATTAACTTTACATCTTCTTTTTCAATTTCAAAGGAAATGTTGTGCATGGTTGAAGGTACTTTTCAGTAATTTTAAACAAGTTTGACCAAAATTCAGCCAAATCCTCATGACATAGCTTAAACTTACCACGAGTGGCATGGCATTCGAACAATAGAATACTGTAATAAGCTTAATGCGAATGGAGCTTTAGGGATAGAATACCAAAAATGGTATGCTGAATATAAACACATGTATGACAAAAATTTTGCGTATAGAAAGAAGAAGCAGGGAGGGTAATGAATGTGTCGATGTGAACTTTGAAGAATGTAGCTAATTTTACTATGAGAACAATACACTACTAGAAATAAAGTTATAATAAGAATAGCATGCTTTTCACATAATTATGTAAATTTTATTTCACATGTATATGTGTAGAAAATTTAATATTTTATTACTATATTACAAGTATTCACAATGAAATCATGACATAGCCCCTTCAAGGTTTGGCTTGAGAGTCAAGGGGTTATGTCTATGAATACCTTTTTAATACATGTGTAGGTGGACTGATGCATGCTTAATTAGCTTAAGCCAAAAATAGCAGCCATCCAAAAGACATAGTATTAAATTCAAGACCACATGAAAATAACAATAATATTATTATTAATACTTTCAGAAATTTACAATACTCCTATAGTTGCTTTATGCTACAGAAACAAAGGAAGCAGAAGACCACATCTTTTGGCCTGTTCCTTTCTCGAAAGCAAGGTGCAAAACAGCAAAAAAAAATAATAATAACAATAATAATAATAATAATAATAATAAAAATACAGGGCAATGTTTTGCCATTGAATTGAAGGCCACATGCCAAATTTTAAGTAATTCTGAGCAAAAAAAATTGACCCCAAAAAGATACTTAGGATGTTCTTGATGGGAGCCCTTCAATTATTTATCTGCATGTCAACAAACCTTTTTTATTTGTTTTCTCTGGGTGTGCTAATTTTTTAGTTTTCTTTGGAGGAGTGGGTTCCTGTAATAAAAATATGAATTTCATATGAATTTCTTATAATTATAATAAATTATTAATAAATTAAACAATGATGACATTTGACTGTTTATAGGCAAATTAAGCACAAATATAAACCCTTAAAAGCAAATTACTGTCAACTCTCAAGAGTTGACATGAGTTCCAAGTCTCCCTCTCATTTGGCCGACACTCTCGGCAACTCTTATTTACTCTCAAAGAGTTTGAAACTGTGCAAATTTTCATTGGAGTCTATGGGAATACTTTAATAACTTGTGTTGCCTCACAATGGGCAACGGTCACATCCGGCATCCGTCAAGACAATATTCTGGGGCCTGTAAGTTTTATTATCTTTATAAATGATCTGCCAGAGCTTTTTAAATCAATCTCATCTGTAAGTAACTGGGAGCGCCTGCAACAAGTGTTAACATACCTTGACACCTGGAGTCTTGACAAAAATAATCCGATTTAACTCTTGGAAATACAAAGTCCTATTCGCGACACATAAGAAAAACCCGGTGTTCAACGATTATTTCCTAGGATCAGAAAGGCTACTCCAAGTGCAAGAAGAAATCGATCTAGGAGTAAACATCTCCCGACCAGTAAACTATTGTACGACTCCCATTTGCTTTCAATTATTGGCAAAGCTAACAAATTGCTCAGACTACTAAAGAGACTTGTGCGATGCTAACGGATACTAAAGTAAGGAGGACACTTTTCTTATCAATAAATTGTAAAGCCTCAGTTATGCTATGCCTCTGAAGTCTGGTCTCCTGCCCCAAACATCACTTCAAGGGAAGATCAAACGAGTCCAGAGGCGAGCAACAAGATTAATTCTTAAAGGGGCAATATCACGAGATTCCACGCGCGGCACTGTTCACTATTCTTGCACCGGAATTTTGGACATATCACTGTTAAAAGTGATTTTTTTTTTGATGCAACAAATACCTCCACTTCTCGACGGCCTTTTTGAATTTGCCGAATCAAACTTGAAGACGTTCGCCAAACGTTTTCAAGTTTCACCCTCATGATACTGCCCCTTAAAGGTGAAGATGGTGATATGTCATACAAGGAGAGGTTGCTTGCCCTGGACATGTTACCACTGTCAAACAACAGCTGAGAACTGAAAGACCTTGTATTTTTTCACAAGTCCCTATACGGTTATATTGACCTTAATGTTGAAGACTTTAACAGTACTTTTGTAAGCCATTGGCCATACTTATTTAAGCAAGAATCCAGAATTTCTTCAAAAAAGCTCTAAAATGTTTTTAAAAATGTCTAAAATTCTCAATAGGTGGTTTTCACATTACGTCACGGTGGCCATATTGGTGAACAACTACAAAAGAATTTTAATGAACTTCTTTTGTTATGTACACCAACATGGCCGCCACGGCCTTTGTCATTTGAGTCCCACAGGACTGAAGGTCACGTGAGTGAAAACCATCTATAATTCTGATTTTGAGCTGGTAGATGGCTCACTTGATTCAGCCATATTAGCTACCAACAGAGTGAACAGAGATGTGGAAAGCATAATTTGAGTGGGAAACCACTGATTAGTTGTACTGTAGACACTACTGTCAGTGGTGGTGAGCTCTCAAGTTGGTCAGCGGTAACACAAAATAAATGCTTTCACAACGTTTTTGCTTGTGTAAAATTACTAATTAAAATTCTACCAAATGTTACTCATTGTCTAAAAATTAATTCCCAAGATTTTCTAAAATTCTTTTGGATATCTAAAATTCTCAAAAAATTCTGGAATTTTGTATCTAATCTTAAAGTCCCCATTTGGAAAACCAGCACTTTTCTTATTGCACTGTAAATCTGTGGAACACTGTATGTAAAAGAACTCTTCCAAGTAGTTTCCTTAGTTTTGGCTCTTTTTAAGGTTTTCTCACTCAATTGTATTCCTCTTTCTATAGTTAACTCTGTTTTTGATGTAAATATGTTGGTTGTGTATGTGGTCGCTATTTCTTACCTGCTCCGGCCGGCTCGCCGTGTCACTCTAATTTAATTACTTAGTTTGTTATTAACTTTTTGTCCCTTATTTCACTATTAATATAAATTTTTTAAAGTTTCTTGGGTAGGCACCTCGCATGGGGCTTTGCATCCCGTTTGCACCTTTCCCTTTGGACCATGTTATTTTTGTAAGTTTGTGTCTAGTAAAGTTTTAAAAAAAACTTTTGCTCTCATTTGGCCTCAACTCTCAGACACTCTCACTGCCTCTCGTGCACTCTTAGAGAGTTTTTTAATCACCTTCATTGTAAATGTTTCATCTGAGCACCCGTAATCATGACCACCATTGCCTGATTAGCTCGCTATAGGCAATTACACTAATTAAAGATTTAAGATAAAAACTCTTGTCGACTCTACATATTATAGTTTCCATTTGACCAGGGCTTGTAGATAGAGTTGACTCTCTAAGGGGTGGGTGATGAAAAAGGGTTCTACTGGTAGTTTAGAAAGCTATTTATTTACTTTCTGTCACTGTGACACTACTACTTAGGAAGCTAATATTTTCGGTCATGGGAAATGGGTATAATTGTCATGATCAAGACAAATGACTGGCGTACCAAATAGATGACATTTTATAATTTCCAACCAAAATGGTGAGAAAACCACCTGCCCCATTTATATACATGTAATCTGGAGTTTGCATTTTGCATCATTATAGGGGTGGCAAATGATACATATATATTCAACTTTGTGAGGCTAGCATTTAGGCTAGCTTAACCTTTTAACTTCTAAGAGTGCCAAATATCAAAATTCAAGAAAAAAATAATAATTTTGTGAAATATTGAAAACCTAATGGCACCTTGCAAATGTACTGCTGGAGAGGTTTCATTCAAATAGTCACACCATAGGATTTTGTTAACAGGCTCAAAAGTTAGAACAAATGGTACCATGCAAAAGTACTGCTGAAGAGTTTCATTTAAATAGTCACACCATAGGATTTCGTCAACAGACTCACAATTAAAAGTTAGAACAAATGGTACCATGCAAAAGTACTGCTGAAGAGGTTTCATTTAAATAATCACACCATAGGATTTCGTCAACAGACTCAAAAGTTAGAACAAATGGTACCATGCAAAAGTACTGCTGAAGAGGTTTAATTTGAATGGTCACACCATAGGATTTCGTCAACAGATGCAAAAGTTAGAACAAATGGTACCATGCAAAAGTACTGCTGAAGAGGTTTCATTTAAATAGTCACACCATAGGATTTCGTCAACAGACTCAAAAGTTAGAACAAATGGTACCATGCAAAAGTACTGCTGAAGAGGTTTCATATGAATGGTCACACCATAGGATTTCATCAGCAGACTCGAAAGTTAGAACAAATGGTACCATGCAAAAGTACTGCTGAAGAGGTTTCATTTAAATAGTCACACCATAGGATTTCGTCAACAGACTCAAAAGTTAGAACAAATGGTACCATGCAAAAGTACTGCTGAAGAGGTTTCATATGAATGGTCACACCATAGGATTTCATCAGCAGACTCGAAAGTTAGAATGGTACCATGCAAAAGTACTTCTGAAGAGGTTTCATTTAAATAGTCACACCATGGGATTTTGTCAACAGACTCAAAAGTTAGAACTGCATTACACGTTTGCATAATTGACTCTTAGGGAGTGAAACTGGCTTAACATGCATGACCGAGGCCGAGACTCAGCTGAGCCAAAAAATAGACTCTGAGACTTGGAGAACTGCTCAAAAAACTAGACTACAATACCCGTGAAATTCGACTAAAATTTTGCAAGACCCATAATTTTGCCTGACCCCATTATAGTTGAAGCTACCCACCATTTTGACTTTCATGTCATTAACTTCTTTCTTTTCTTTCTGTAGCTTCCTCTTTCTAGTTTTCTGTATTCCTCTTGATTTTGCTTCTAAAAGATAAAGAAACAGTTAATTTATTTCCTTATATTGACTCTTTAATTTTACCCCCCCCCCCCCCCCACCCCCCCAAGAGTGGCTTAAATCATTTTGTCAAATAAAATTGTTACGATAGGAAAGTAGCGCTGATTTAGACAGGGCTCGAAATTGCGCCTGTATCAGGCACATTTGCGACTAAAGATTTTGCTTTTGTGACTAACATTTGTCTATTAGTTGCGATTTTGCGACTGTTTTACAGCCTAGCTTATAAGGAATTATATTCAACAGTCTTGTGTCTTACTTGTTACTGGTAGTTGTAATTTTATCTGAAAAATCCTGCGCAATTCACGTTGAATGTTGTGTGACTTAATCGTCAATTTCATGCTCTAATGCGGTTTCCAAGAAGTGTATCATGGGCGCACTTTTTCAGACTTTCTCAGAAATTTCTCGTTTCTCATTTTCAGGTTATGGTAGTAATAGTTTTTTTTTCTTTTTTTTGGCGACTAAAATTTTCGAACTTGCAACTAAATTTTAGGGATTATTCGCAAATTGCAATTGAGAATTTTTTTAAATTTTGAGCCCTGTTTAGAGCTTATTTTCATTTCCAAGTATGGTCACACTGACGGATTCCAGGCCTCAGACTTACAACCAAGTGACTATAATCAAAGGCTCCTGTAAGCTCATGAATACTCATGTATAAGAAATGCTCTACACATCGCTGGCTCATATTTGAGTGACCCTTCCTTACAAAAGGGTGTCGAAATGTAGACAAATAATAATAAATTTTGAATTTAGACATGCTTAGCTGATTTGGTTGAGGAGACACTCAAGTTCATGGAAGCTTTTTATTGTATCAATTAACACTTTTGATAAGATTGCAAAATTATGTGGAGATCATTCTGACCCGGAAGACCTTAGATAACAACGGTCTGGACCACCTCGGACACTTAAAGAGAATTATATAACGTAAAAAAAAAGAAAATCTAAAATCCCCACTCAGGATTGAACCTGTGACCTCAGCTAGGCTTAGGCTTAAATAGCCTACCGTACCACTGTACCACCTAACTTCTCGGGCTGCTTAGGCCTAAATTTAACTATATAAACTGCTAACCCCAACCTCAACTGAAAGCTAACCAGTTACTGTTATGTAAGTCTCAATAAGGCGTCCGAGGTGGTCCAGGCCGTTGTTATCTAAGGTCTTCCTTCTGACCCTAGCTTTTGGGGCTTACAGCTATAAAATTAACCCGATGACGCCACTCCATTTCTTTTAACATGATAACTTTTGGCATTTAAAGAGGAAAGTGTAAAATTTATTTAGAATAAAAAAAATTCCTTGGAGCAGATTTTTTATAAATGCAAAAAAAGACAATTTGTGAGTGGTGAAAAATTCCCTCCATAAAATATTTTAAAAGTTTGTCTGACATTTCCTCTCAATAAGGAAAAAATATTGAAACACTAAGAAATGGGGATCACCGGGTTAATGTTCACTTGTGAAAGCCTTCATGAGTTTCACAATTTCCAGGCGTGAACTCATGCAATTCAAAATCTGGATTTTAAAAGATCGATATTCACTCATGTTCAGTCAGGATTACCGCCGACCTTTGCGTGTTCATGCGCGGACACCTGCAGACCACATTTTGCTGGCCATTGTGCTCAATCAGGTAAACGTTTTTGCTTCATTGCCGTGGATTTAGTTAGCTTTTAGGCATTTTACTCTTTTATTGAACTTCAGAACTTACCATTCATTTAAGATTTCCTCTTTATGTTTCGTTTGGTTAACCAAGTTTTTTTGTTGAAAATATGTGGAAGGGTGAAATTCCTTGCAAAAAGCGTGCGAGTGCAGCATTGTGGCTACAAATGTTGTTCACGACAAGCAACACAAGAGATTGTTACACCTACATGTATAGAAGGCCGAATGGTGAGCTTTATTATGTGGAATTTTGACATCACATTCACTCCTATTGTTCATGGTTGTTTTCATCTTAGTGCTGAAAGATGACAGGAAATATTCTCTTTGTTCATGTGACTCGTGGTATGTTCATGATGATGAAATTGATGGTGGATTCATCACAATTCAGACCTTTTTTACCAAACGTTGAGTAAGTTTTACAAAGTTCATAAAAATGTAATTGAAACCACTGCCAGCGACATTTAAGTAACAATCCGTGTAAGAAGTAGGCAATTCTCTATTGTTCCGATGCATTTCGCTTTCCCCACATAAGAATGTTTAGATTTTCGTACTGAAAAAACGTCAACCTATGGAGAACATGGTTTTGAAATAAAATTTACTACTTAAAGCGATGTTTCTATTGTGTTACAAGATTTCATCCAATCATGAGACTCCAAAACAATGGCCAAGAAAGACTTCTAATTTTCCATGTTCCCCACATAGAATTTTTGTTGCATTAAAAATCACAATAGTTTTCACTAAAAAGGAATCAATTAGTAAACTAGAGATAAATAAATGCGCTGCCTGATGAAGTTATGGTAGATTTTCATGTTTGAGCCAATGAGGTGGACAGTTTCAACAATAGCACAATTCACACCTTTCTGCATTCTGTGGATTTGGGTTGCCTACTTCTTACACGGATTGTTACTTAATAATAATAATAATAATAATAATAATAATAATAATAATAATAACAATATTTTTTCAGGACACTCCTCTCACCGAAGTGAGACATTATGAGCCATGCATTTTTTTATTGGACCATGTTCGTCACTTGATCGTGAATTGAACAACTTGTTGTTGAATATAGAGAGGAAAAAACACAAGGCGATATAATGAGCTTGCTTGCTCGTGATTGATAGCTTGATGTTTTGTTGACAGTTCTACAGTTCACTTTGAATTAAGTCCACTTGGAAACTTGTTAGACAAAAAGTGACATTTACCTAGATTTGATTGGTTCTCAGTAATTACCGTAACTTCTTTTGTCCAGAATCACGAATGTTTTGTTCTTCATGGCTTCTGAATCGAACACGCATACATTGGAGACTTGCTCCATGGGAATAAATAGTAGCTGTAAGTACTCTCAAATCTTTTCCCGACTAAGGAAGATGATTCTACAAACCTTGGTACATCGTGAGTTTACAGTTTGTCCTGATGGCTGCATTTCTTAGCTGTAGTTTCATTATACCTGATATTTATTTTGTTTAATTTTTATTTTTATTACATATAACTTTGCCTTGTATTCACTCATTTCTGCTTCATGCTTGTTTTAATTTTAGTAGCCTTGTTGTTAATTTAATTTGTAAAATCTTAGTCTGATGAACTCTTATAAATCTGAACATGCATGGCACTGCGTTAATGTCAATTGTGTTTATCGCTGCTGGTTTCCTAAGATCTTTGTGTTTGCGCTATGATCAGCCAAACCAGAAGCTGGTTTGAAGATCACAGAAAAGTTAAGGCAGCTTTTGCTTTCAAACTTGGTAAAATAGACTGCCTGCGAAGTGAACGAAAACTTGGAAAGGAGAAAATACTATTCAGTAGCCACTTTTCATTTTTGTTATCACTGTCATTGTTTTTTTTTCCATGGGTTCCACGCATGTTTAGAAACCAGTCAGCGTGTGCCAAAACAAAACGGTACCAGCCACCTTAATTAAGCGCATAAATGTGTCCATTTCTCTCTTATTTCAAACAATGTGTATTTGTGTCACTCCAAATGCAAACATCTTTAATAAGTTTATTGTTGTTCATATTTGTTTACAATAAATCAGTTATAGTGTTATCACTGGATTCACGTTGTGCTTGTTATGCAATGCATTCGTAACAAAACTAATTTTAAATATTACATGACAAAAAGTTTACAGCCGAGTGATGGAGTGAGTGAGTGAAAATTTGCACATCTGTCCCTGTCAGTTTAATGTTTTTATGGACTCATTTACTGTATGCATTCAATTTTACAACTTTGTAATTAGTAGAATTTTTAGTTCGTATAGCAGGTCCACATCAGCTTAGCTGCCTTATTTTTAACCTGCTTTACCAAATAAACTATGTGTATGTTAATGTATGTATGTATGTGTGTCTGTCCATATGTACCGTCTGTATGTATGTATGTACCGTCTGTATGTATGTGTGTCTGTCTGTATGTACGGTCTGTATGTATGTATGTACCGTCTGTATGTATGTATGTATGTATGTATGTATGTATGTATGTATGTATGTACCGTCTGTATGTATGTATGTATGTATGTATGTATGTATGTGTGTATGTATGTATGTATGTATGTATGTATGTATGTACCGTCTGTATGTAGGTATGTATGTATCGTCTGTATGTATGTACGTATGTACCATCTGTACATATGTAGCCTTTTTCAAATTCCACAACTTAAGTACACACTGCGTAATAATGAATTTGGTATACCTAGATTTAATACTGTCACTTTTGGAAAACATTCGCTTAGATATATGGGACCCAAAATATGGGCAATTGTACCAAGAAATGTAAGGGAACTGACATCCATATCGTCTTTTAAATGTTACATACGTAGAATAGACCTTGTTTCTAAATTGACTGATAGTAAATGTCACAACTGCCTTTTATGTAAGACTTAGGTTAGATTTTAAATTGTACATATTATATATAGTTTTATTTTAAATTCTTAAATATTTTTAGGTAGTATTTAGTGTCCCCAGTTAGTGGTTGTATAACTGCTATTAATTTTTAGATTTGACACATGAATAAAGGTTTGTTGTTGTTGTTGTTGTATGTATAAACTGTTCCTTATGCTTCACATATTCACAAGTTAAAAATGAGTACCTAATATAAACTGTTAACATTAAAAGGCTGTATCAGACCATATGAACAAAATTACTGGGGGGAGTGGTGAGAGGAGTTTATAACTTTACATTTTTCCACTGACGTACCTTTGGGCACCATTGGTCCAGCTTCGCCCTGTCAAGTCAAATAAAACATAATCATTTATAGGTTAAAACTGTTATGTTAAACTATAAATTGGAGGTTGAATCTTAATAGGGAAAACTGACTGTCATTGCAGTCTACTTTATACTTTATATGTTGCTTATTTAAACATTAGCACTATACATTGTAACTGTTAAATACTGTAGCTACCAAACCTGGTTATTTAAAGGCATTATACAGTGTACATGTAGATGCTCACTTTTTGCCACTGTCACTAATATACCTGTAGTGAAACTGCATAACCAGGCATCACAAAAGGCAAGTGTAATTTATTTAATACAGCTAGCTAGCAGTACATGTATTTATTGTAACAAAGGTAAAAAAATCTATTGCATACCTTGAACCACATAGTCCTTCCATCATGGTCCACCAGGTTTCTCATTTCAGGATTGTAGTAGCACTGTAGCCATTCCCTAAATGCAGTGTAATCTGAATGTTTCCCTGAAGGGTCATAACCTTTACCAGCTGAAAAGGCAAGAAAGACAGTCAACCTCTGGTAACAACATGTATCACCCAAAATACTGGGAAATGTGCTCACCTCAGAGATGCAGTAATCAAATATTTACAACAAGTTTCAAAATGTAGTTATTTGTTTGACAAAAAATCTCTTAAATTGTCATGGAAAAGTCAGAATGCTTAAAAGGTGCTTTCACTTGATATGAGAAATGGTCACTCACTATACTAGTATAAAGTTACTGTCAGTAGAATCTTCAGTTGATAACTCAAACTCGCTATAACTTGAACTCCCGAATCACTAACTTAAACCATGTAGACTTTCACAAAGTCTGTATCTGGACATTAAATTATATTTTCATTAGTATAGTCATCCCTTGCTTTAGGCAACAAAGTTGCTCTCTCCTCTCTCATCTAGATCTTTTGGGGACTCAAGAGGGACTTGTGGCAGAAGTCTAATTTCAATATGATGCTGCCTTTTATTATAGATTTTATACATTGCTAACACGTGAACTTTCAATAACTCAAACAGTTTTGTGTTTTCCCTACTGCAGGTGAATCTTAACTCTGGAAAGTGATTTTCTGACACTGGCAAGAGTTCCCATAAACACCACCACAGGAAAGCATTGTGTAGTTCCAGAAAAAATCCATACCCACCCCATGGAAGGTCATTGGAAATTCCTAGGGGGAGGGGGGTCTTAAAAGCCAACATTTTAGAAGCAAAGTATAAAGCTAAACTGGAATTTCCTGGGGGGACGGGGGGTGCTAAACAAAAAACTTACATGGGGGGAGTATGGATATTTTCTGGAACTGCACATTTCACAATGATCTAATTTTTGTATTTTCAATATTTTATTTTAATTTATATTTTTTTGTGTATGATCTACAATTTATTTACAGGTCAATCACTCTAATTATGAGACAAAAGGAAAAAATTAACTTACGCAGATTAATCACTTCTTTGGGTACTACATTACAAAGTTCTATGAGGTCAAGATGTTTTCTGGGTTTGAATTTCTCTTTTCTTTGGACCTTTCAGGAAAAAGATAAAAAATATGCATATGTTCATTGAAAAAAGTAATAAATTTAATCAAGGAATTGATTTTTGGTTACCTCATCTCTTTAATAATTTATTGATCGTATTCATATTAATAAATAAGCGCCTGCAAGCACTATAAAACATTAGACAGTAATTAAAATGAATTTATTGTGACACAAAATGTTAACTATCACTGACAAGACAATCAAAGGCTGCTAATTTTGAGCCAACTTGTGAATACAAAATGCCCTAAATAAAAGATTCTTCACCCAAAAATTCATGGTGCATGTATATAGAGGTATATGGTGTGGTTTAAATTGTATTTTGGATTAACATTTTCAAACCAGTTTAATTTTTCTTTTCTTTTGTTTCAAATTCATAACCATACACAACGCAATCTGAGACAAAGGAAAATCAAAATCAATTGAAACTGTTTCAAAAATTTTAACCCAAAACAAAAATTAAACCACAACATATATAAAATATTTAACAAATTTACACCGGTTTTCCGTGGTGTGGACTCTTATTTACCACGATTTACGTCATCGCATGGTCAAAATGTTGTGGACTCACGAGGCGCAGCCGAGTAAGTCAGCAACAAATTTTGACCATGTGATGACGTAAATCGTGGTAAATAAGAGTCCACACCACGGAAAACCGGTGTAAATTTGTTTTTTACAACAATATTTAGAAAAAAATACAAGGAAAAAACGAAGTCTTGTTACAAAACGTGACAGTGAAGAAAGAGCAAGCGTTGTCTATAACTTTCTCGCAATCTGATTGGTTGTTTTCAAGTGCACATGATGTTAGCGTCAACACCATTGTCTGGACTCTCATTTACCACTCACGTCGACCAATCAGATTGCGAGTTTAGCGGCAATTGTGGTAAAATATACACTTGAGCTGGAATGGATCAATATTGAAGTTAACATTTAGCGCATCACTGTGGTATTAAAATAGATTTGATGATAAAACTCACCACAGATTTTCAGAGACAAATGTAATGGGTCAAAATTTGAGAAATAAATAAATAAAAGAAAGGGGAAAAAAGAAAACAAATGGTATGTCTTAACCCGGATTCAAATGCGGGCCAGCGATTCCCAGTAGTGATGGTTGAGAAACAGCACCCTATTTACCACTCTACCACCAACGCACAAGTAACAAGTATGGTTAAATTTTAATATTTAACCCGTGTTTATATTGAAAAATCCATTTGAAGTCCTGCTTAGATCCGTTTTAATTTTCCATAAAAGGACTCCAAATTTAGGTGAAACATCAGTAAATTATGTTAATAATGTCCTCTTTTTCGGTGGTCAAATATTCCCAATCAATATGTTTTTGTATTTTGAATGGGTAAAAGGACACACTGGTGGAATTACTGATAAATGTTTAGAGCCCATGGAAGGAAGGCAGGAAGGATGGAAGAAAGGATGGATGGATGGAAGGAATGAAAATTTGCATATTGGTCCCTTTTTGCTTTAACTTGTTTATTACACCTCACATATTTAGACCTGCCAAGTCTCACGCCTTAGGCGTGAGTCTCACGCCTGCGAGTCCAAAACTCCGATCTCACGCCTACTCACACCTATGGAGCAATTTCTCATGCCTAGCTGACTTACAGATTTGAGCTATCAGCCTTAACTGATCGCATTTTCGCATGATCCAATTAAAAATATAGTTGCGTTCATGAAAAATATGGCACCTTTTTGTAGGTTTTTAACAATCTGAACATTACGATTACAGAAGTCTGAGGTCCATGGAAACTTCCGAATTCTTCGGAACATCTTGGGGAAACTTCGGACATCTTCAGAATAGATCGGGTTCCCTTTGGATTTGGTCAGGTCGCCTTCGAAAATCCTGGCACTCCCAGGAAAAAATTCTCACGCCTATCACTCGGAAAAAGTTGGCAGGTATATATATTCAAGAGTCGAAAAGGGGGTACATGTACATGTATTATAGGAACAAGGTTGTCATAACACAAGATAATCTAAAGCATTAGAGCACTATTAGTTGTAAAATTCATTAATAATTCATAAGGGTACTAACAAATAGAAATCAGCCATTCCAATCACATGGTTACCCTGTAATCCAGATACAACTCACTAGTGAGTTGTATCTCATATGTTGACATTCACATGTTAATTAGATACAACCATCAGTGGTTGTATCTAATTTACATGTGAATGTGAATTTCACAAGTTGTTTACTACATTCGCGTCCGTGTTGTATCGGCACTATACATTCACTCGGCTGCACCTCGTGATTGTATAGGCCAATACAACACTCCCGCTCATGTAGTAAACATTACATACAGAATGCTTAATGGATAGAGGAATTGTATTCCAAATATCAGTTATCTTGTTTCTTATACAACTATAATTTGTTCTGTTAAACACTTTGTGTAGATTGTTTGAATTTCCAGTATTGTAATCGTGAATTTGTTTGTTTTCTACACAAAAATCATTGAAGTAAGATGGTAGATTTACTTTCCTGTTACAGCCATGCTCCGTCACGCATGACCAGTAGTTTTGTAAATTCATTCCGAGATTCGGAATTCCTGTGAGAATTTTACCGCATTTTCAGAAACAAAGAGCAACAAAATATCATTTTATTTGAAATGTTACATACCCAAACAATATTAGGTTTTTTATGCGTGTAGTGAAGTTATTTTTATTATTATTTATTTTATTATTATTTTTCCATTAACTTGTGACTTTCAAAGTGTTTTCCAGAAAGATCTTCAAGGTTTCATTCAAATCTCGGATGTTACAAAGAAATATTCAAATGTTCATTTCAGTCTTGTGGATTACTGGTCACGCGTGACAGGGCATGGCTGTAAGACTAAAGCTGAAAGAGACAATTGCAAAATTGAAGGTGGAAACCACTGAAATCAGATCCGAGGTAAACAAGTTTTGGTTCACATAATCTGCATGGAGCATTGAAAAATTGAGGGTTAAAAAATTGAGATTCCACTGTAATAGATACATAATATAAACTTAGCTTCTTTAAACAATAACACTCCTCCTGTGAAAATTTTAGAATGGTGTCTGTATAAAGGTAAATGGCTGTACTTTCTGCAGTTACCTTGGTAATGCCATTCTCCTGTTTCACTTTCAGCTTTTCAAGCACAGATCTTGCACAGCTAAAAGGGGGGATGCCAGTTCTTACAAGATAAGCAAACAAAATTAATTATCAATCAAAACAATTCAAGAATTCAATTTAACTTCCTGGTAGTAAGCAACCACTTCTATGTCGCATAACTTAGAAATAAGGTTGCTGTCTATATAAAGACAAATTCCAAACTGAAGAACGTTACCACAGGTGGTGTAGTGACAAATTACGCACAGGTCTATATGTCGATTTCTGTTTCTTTGGGGCTCATGTCTTACTTTCTAAAGATTCCTGTTAGCCCAAGATATCTAATTGAATGTTGGGTATTCAAGCTTAATTGAACACCAACCATTCAGTTGGGTTCAATAATCAGACATAACCAAATTCACAAGTCTAGAACAACTATTCAATCACACACAATCAAACATTAAATTTCCAAAATAATGTTTTGCAATCAAACTCAATCAAACCACAACCAATATCCAATTACTGTTCAACTTCTTTTCATTTACAGCCATGCTCCATCACGCGTGACCAGTAATCTAGAGAATGAAATGAACATTTCAATATTTCTTTGTAACGTCCGAGATTTGAATGAAACCTTGAAGATCTCTGTGGAAAACACTTTGAAGGTCACGAATTAACGGAAAATAACTTTGTTGCACGCATAAAAAAACCTAATATTGTTCGGATACATGTATGTAACATTTCAAACAAATGATATTTTGTTGCTCTTTGTTTCCGAAAATGCGGTAAAATTCTTACGGGAATTCCAAATCTCGGAATGAATTTTCAAAACCGACACGTAATCTTAAAAACTCCATTCAATTTTCAAAAATACTGGTCATGCGTGACAGAGCATGGCTGTAAAGTACATGTACTAAGTAATTGTCATGACTTTGTGATCGCAAGAGACACAATCCGAACAAAGCCAAATTGGACTCTATGCAGAAAATTAAACTCTTCCAAAATTAAAAATTCAATTGTGTTTCATTGTTTAAACCCAATTGAACCCCAATCATTCAATTTCTCTGTTGTTGGATTTTGTTCAATTGATACCCCGGGTGTTAGGCAATAGCCTTGGTAAAAAAAATAGATGCTTCCCTAGACCTATGCCTCTTTTGCACCAAGCCCCTGTTGATTACAAAATATTTATTATACTTATTTGTTATATTATACCTGTTAACTATAATTTTACTTATTATTTCTATAATAGTTTCAAACCTCCATATTATTTCAGCCCTGAGGTAGTTTCCAATCCCATTGAAGTACTTTTGATTGTGCATGACTTCACAAAGAGGTCTGTCAAATATTCGATCCTCTAGGTTATCAAGAATATTTGATCTAAATTCCTCATATTCAAACATTGGATCAGGGCCTCTATCTTTGGACCATGCTTCAGTCAACTCCCATCGACCAAATCTTTAAACAAAGAAATGTCATGTTACCAATGGAGAGGGTTTTGCTGATCATACTTTATAAATGTGACATGGATATCAACACCCAACCCCACCCCCCCTCCTCCCGGCAATGGCCCGGGCATTTGAACTTTTGAAGATTGACTTGTTCAAATTCCTGCCCCCTTGGGCCAAAATTGCATTCAAATATAGAAAAATGTCGGAAGAGGTCAATGTGCAGTTCCAGAAAATATCCATACTCCCCCTACGGAAGGTTTTTTGTTTAGCACCCCCGTCCCCCCAGGAAATTCCAGTTTAGCTTCATACTTTGCTTCTAAAATGTTGGCTTTTAAGACCCCCCTCCCCCTAGGAATTTCCAATGACCTTCCATGTGGTGGGTATGGATTTTTTTTGGAACTACACAATGTCTGTCATCAGGCAAGTCTTACATCC
>JAJGOT010000232.1:95000-160000 GCA_022457155.1 Cladopsammia gracilis
GATATGATACAACAGGTGTTTCTTGGAAGATTTTTTTACAGTAGTCCGAGGAATGAAGAAGAGGTTGTTTGTTGTGAAGTAATTTTTGAATGTTTTCTAGTGCTGGATTGTAAGTGATTACTAAAGGTACTCTGTCCGTTTCGTGGCGCTACTGCTGATGCTCTTCCAAAGTTACTTCTCTTGGGATAAGACTCGCTCGATTTATCTGATCTTCTACAAATCTTTTATCATATCCTCTCTTCACTAAATACTTAAGGAGTTCTTTCAATCTATCTTCTAAATTTGTTTCAGTGGAACAGATGCGGCGTAACCGAAGAGCAAGACTGTAGGGAATAGCTTTCTTAGTGTGATATGGAGGATGACTTCAGCTATGTATGAGGTATTGATGCTTGTCTGTTGGTTTACAGTAGAGCGATCAGTTTCTATTTTGCCATCATTAAGTTAAATGTTGACGTCAAGAAAAGGAATAGAAGAGGTAGAGCGACCACTGGTGAATTTAATAGTTGGATGGATATTGTTAAGATAGAGTAGGAAGTCGTCAAGTTTTTTTGTTCGTCCAATGTCCATATCATGAAAATGTCATCTATATATCTCCACCAGATGTATGGCTTGTGTGGAAATCCTTCTAATGCTTTTCTCTCGAGATCACCCATAAAGAGGTTCGCATACGCTGGTGCTATTTTCGTACCCATAGCAGTGCCGTGTTTTTTTAATAAAGTGTTCGTCATTAAAGATAAAGTTATTCATTGTCAGAATCATACACATGAGGTCACAGATGGCTTCTGTACGGATATCTTTCGTGTGTCTTGCGTCCAAAGTTCTTCTACTATATTCTTGTATATTATTCTTGTATATTTTTTTCACTCCTACGCTGGCCCTGTAGAAGACTAGTTCTACTAGTCGAAATATTGGCCATTAAACTTGCCATTAATTTCCGTTGTACTGGCCTTGCATTTTAAACGTTTAAGTAAGTAAGTAAGTAAGTAAGTAAGTAAGTAAGTAAGTAAGTAAGTAAGTAGTAAGCAAGTAAGTAAGAAAGCAAGTAAGTAAGTAAGTAAGTAAGTAAGTAAGTAAGTAAGTAAGTAAGCAAGAAAGTAGTACTAAAAAAATGGTTTGTTTACAAGAAATACTGAAGCGTCTGAAAGCGACACCGCAAGTCTGCACAACTGGTGACTTCACCGTGTAATTTGCTTCTGCTTCTGTTTTTCTGCCGTAAGGATCAGTTTGCCGTTTCTTTTGTTTCACCTGTTTCATTTCAAGTATTAATAGCGGAGCTTTCGCGGGCCGAAGGCCCGCTGCGGAGCCCCGTCATTTTTCATGGTCATGGCTAGCGGAATGTTTCGCGGGCGCGTCGTGTGCCCGCCGTTGGGCAGGACTAGCTCGCAGGCGCGTATGACGTCGCAAAACATGCGCGTACAACGTCACGCAACATCCAGGATCTTAGCAATTTTGAAACCAAAGCGAAGCTTTGTTTTTCGCGCGGTTACACGGCCGAATGTCACGTCAGCTGTGTTTACTAAGCGGAGAAAACCATTTAAATTAAAGTCGTTATTTTCCTGCATTTTTTTCGCGGTTTGCTACTCAAGAAAGGGATACTAATTAAGGGATACTCAGAAGCCGCTATAGTGGAAAAAGAAGAGATTTCAGGGATAAAATCTTGCTTCGAGGAACTTCATACGTTTTTATCAATGTGGGAGCATTGTCACTTCGGGTTTCAGAACTGAAGAAGCGGAAATTTAAAGAATTTCCAAGCAGTAGAGGGACTTAAAGGTAAAACAAAATACATTTTTCGATGGGAATTTATGTTAATATCAATCTGTGATTGACTTTTTCTTTGTGTTCTCGCTAGTTTTGGAGAATTGTTTATTAAACGTGCTCAAATTCAGTCGTTTTGATTTCTTTCATCGAAGACAGCTCGGCCTCGATGCGACAGCTCGGCCTCCTGATGCGCTATAAACATGAACTTATGGAGATTTGAATAAATTTTTTCGGAAGAAGATTGTGTTGTCCATTTTTATGTGTTTGTTCATTCATTACATAGGTTGAAAAGAGATTTTATGTAAAGAAAACAAGACTTGGATTTAAAAGTTCTAACTTCACTCGCGTCGCCTTTTAATATGCAAATATGTTTGTGTATATTTGGCAATTTTGATTTCCAAATCAGTTTCTCGGGCAATTTTTGATACGCAACAGGTGTATTTTATTCGGAATTTTTTTTTTGTGAACTTTTGTACGGTCTATTAAAATGTATGTACTGTGCAGACGGTCGCGTAACACTGTTTTTGAGAATTGCTTAAATTGAAAAATAACCCGGTCGTCAATCTTAATTCTTGTGCTTCACCCTTCAGCTAGACGGCGATAAGTTTTTCCGCTCTTGTCTTTTAAAAGGGGACTTGCTTGGTTGGGGCGGCACGGTGGTCTAGTGGTTAGCGCGTCGGACTTTCAACCTGAAGGTCGGTGGCCATGGTTCGAGCCTGGTCTCTGCCGTCGTGTTGTTTCCTTAGACAAGAAACTTTACTCCACACTGTCTCTCTCCACCCAGGTGTATAAATGGGTACCGGCGACAAAATGCTGGGGGTAACCCTGCGATGGACTAGCATCCCATCCAGGGGGGAGTAGCAATATTCCTAGTTGCTTCATGCTACGGAAACCGGGTTAAGCTCCGGCCGTGTGGGCCATCGTGGCCCAAGTGCGACTTGCTTGGTTGGCGGCGTAGTCTTCGTGTTGTGTGATACACTTTATTCTCTCGATGCTACCGTCAAACATTAACTTCTGGTGCGCTTGCAATACTTCCCAGCAACATCGAAACTCTAAGGCGCTTGATAATAGTTCAGCATTGCACTGATCACACTTGCACCTGAGGTGAGACAATTACAGAATGTTTCGACAAGATGGGAAATCTTGGAGAATTATGCAAAAAGCTACCTCGATATTCAAAGGTGTTGCTGTTTATTCGTAAAGTCTACATGTTATTTAATGCAAAGACCTTTTCTACCATTCTGTAATGGGCCTTTCACCTTCATATCTCGCTCGTAAAACAATCGGTGTGAGGCCATCTAAAGAAATTGGTCGATAATTGCCTGGATCAGTTTCGTCATCAGCCTTATCTGTCAATTATTTTATAGTGAGCTCCTGTAATTGTTTAGTGTGTAGCAACCCGCCACGATTAACTTTAGTTATTTGCGGGTTGCTAATATAATTTGTTTTATTATTATTTGTAAATAAATTGTTGTTGTTTGTTGTTGTTGTTTATCTGCGTCTTCCTCGTTGTCTTCGCTTTCATCACTCGAATGGCCAAGCGCTCGTCTTGATACGGTTCAACCAAACCGGAGACAATCATTTCGCTCGAATCAGATTGATCTGAAACATCGCTGTTATCATCAGCCGACGATGGGGAATCGTAATCATCGCTGTCTGACATTTTTTCGGCAAAGAAACTGAAGCTATATCAGCCGCCAAACACAAGGATTCAAGAGAGCTTTTGGTGTAAACAAAAAAGTCGTGCACCCGAGCCAGAAGGCTCATAACGGCCGGAGCTTAAACCCGGTTTCTATAGCATGAAGCGACTAGGAATATTGCTACTCCCCCCTGGATGGGATGCTAGTCCATCGCAGGGTTACCCCCAGCATTTTGTCGCCGGTACCCATTTCTACATCTGGGTGGAGAGAGACAGTGTGGAGTAAAGTTTCTTGTCTAAGGAAACAACACGACGGCAGAGACCAGGCTTCGAACCACCGACCATCAGGTTGAAAGTCCGACGCGCTAACCACTACACCACCGTGCCGCCCACGGTGTAAACAAAACCCGGTGTCATACCATTTACGTCACTCGTCCCAGTCTCCCCAAAAATAGGAGCCACTTTTAAACTGAGAAGGCGAATCTTTGGCGGGCAAAAAATCGCATTTTCTTTACTTTCCTCTGCAAATGATTATTATTTCCGTTATTTAGACATAATAAACTACAGAAAAACGAAAAAAATACATTTCATAGACACTTTAAGTTAATCATCGGTTTTCTGTTCAGAGAGCGACGCTGTTAGGCTCAGCCTATCTACAGCTGTTTCGAGAAAGGTTGTCGGAAAAAGGCGCAAAAGTGCACGCGACAATCCTGGAAAATAGTATGGGATATGATCAATGAATTTTAATAAGTCAAATAAATACATGAAACCCGCGATGCCTCGTCCGTACAGGGACGATCTTAGATGGCGAGCCATTGGGATAAATGAGTTTTTAGGATATAGCGTGGATGACTACCCACAATACCCTTCTGGATTGTCGCGTGCACTTTTACGCTTTTTTCCGACAACCTTTCTCGAAACAGCTGTATATATATTACTGATCTAGGTCTGGAATCTGGAAACCCAGATCGGTTTGTTGCAGTGATAGTGCATTCTATGTTTTCTTATACTAGTTCCAGGCCCCAGGACACAAAAAAGTTCATTTTTGACCAAATTTGGACGTCCAAAAAAATACTTTTCGTTGCTTGACCATAACTTAAATTGGAAAATTATGAATCAGTGGAACATGGACTTCAATTTTTTAGTATAAGAAACGGGTCGAAAATTTCATTTCATAGGCATTTTAAATGAATACTACTTTGCAGTACTTTCCTGTGGTGCTATTTATTATGCTGTACAAGGTGGTTCTAACTTTTGAGTCTGTGGATGAAATCCTAAAGTGTGACCATTCAAATGAAAGCTATTGAGCAGTACTTTCCTGTGGTACTGTTTATTATGCTGTACAAGGTGGTTCTAACTTTTGAGTCTGTGGATGAAATCCTAAAGTGTGACCATTCAAATGAAAGCTATTGAGCAGTACTTTCCTGTGGTACTGTTTATTATGCTGTACAAGGTGGTTCTAACTTTTGAGTCTGTGGATGAAATCCTAAAGTGTGACCATTCAAATGAAAGCTACTGAGCAGTACTTTCCTGTGGTACTGTTTATTATGCTGTACAAGGTGGTTCTAACTTTTGAGTCTGTGGATGAAATCCTAAAGTGTGACCATTCAAATGAAAGCTATTGAGCAGTACTTTCCTGTGGTACTGTTTATTATGCTGTACAAGGTGGTTCTAACTTTTGAGTCTGTGGATGAAATCCTAAAGTGTGACCATTCAAATGAAAGCTATTGAGCAGTACTTTCCTGTGGTACTGTTTATTATGCTGTACAAGGTGGTTCTAACTTTTGAGTCTGGATGAAATCCTAAAGTGTGATCATTCAAATGAAAGCTATTGAGCAGTACTTTCCTGTAGTACTGTTTATGATGCTGTACAAGGTGGTTCTTACTTTTGAGTCTGTGGATGAAATCCTAAAGTGTGACCATTCAAATGAAAGCTATTCAGCAGTACTTTCCTGTGGTGCTGTTTATTATGCTGTACAAGGTGGTTCTAACCTTTGAGTTTACGTATGAAAACCTAAAGTGTGACCATTTAAATGAAAGCTACTGAGCAGTTCCTTCGTGTGGTGCTATTTGTTATGCCGTCCAGTGTGGTTCAGGTTCTAACTACTGAGTTTGCGTATCGGAAAATCTGAAGTGTAACCATTAAAATGAAAGCTACCTGAGCAGTACTTTCCTGTGGTACTGTTTATTATGCTGTACAAGGTGGTTCTAACTTTCAGTTTGAGTTTGTGTATGAAAACCTCAAGTGTGACTATTTAAATGAAAGCTTCTGAGCAGTACTTTCCTGTGGTCCTGTTTATTATGCTGTACAAGGTGGTTCTAACTTTTGAGTTTGTGTATGAAAACCTCAACTGTGACTATTTAAATGAAAGCTCTTCTGCAGCAGCTTCCTGTGATGTTCATTTTGGCAATTTCTCTTCCATGTGTACGTATAAATTTTAGAAAATTTTAGAAGCTTGAAAACCCAATAACTTTATTATAAAAAGCCGATGTCACTCATTCTATTTTTTCCAAATATCCTTTGTAAATAGTTAATATAGCTTTTATGGTCCTTCTTTATTCGTAAATATGTGTTGCATAGTTTTTAACTGTTGTAAGTTGTTCAGTTCTATCAGGGCTCCTATTGATAGCAGATGATTTGGCTTCTGAATGGGCCACCCTGATTTATTTTGATTTACATTTAAATAAAGGTGTCTATCTATCTATATATGTCGAAAGGCTGTCAAAACCAACTCTAAAACGCAAACCAAATTTCAACATTGTACACGTAACAGACGTAAGGTGCCTCGCCATAAATAATACTTAACAAGTATACAAATAAACCAAAAACCAACATGTGCCACAATGAATAAACACTTACACTTAGTGGGGGATATTTCTATTATGGACTTCTGGAACTTTGGCAAGGGTTTTACCAAACTGATATTTACTGACCTAGCGTGCCGATATCATGTACAACAAAGAAATACGAATGTTGCCCGACGATAAAAACAGGAAGTTATGGAATGCTGCACGAAAGGCCTAACAATGATGCCACCAGTATTAGCGCCACGCGGGAGCACTGTTTATGACGCATGTGATTGGTTCGTTTACATACGTGTGTCAAAAGATTCGATGTTGAAAACTGAAAAAAAATACTGCCATTTTCAAAGTGCCGAAGGGAAAATAAACTATACCACTGAAAAGTAATATTCCATAGCTTTTATTTGAAAAGTATATCACTTTAGGATTTCATTAACAGGCTCAAAAGCTAGAATTAGAACTGCGGCTTGATTCTTGTTGTGAAACGAGTAAGTTTAACCCGGGGTTAACTAGAAGAATGCCAACAATTTGTCAAAGCACGTCTGTTTGTCGCTGCATGTGGAACTTTCTATTTCGTTCCTCATAACATTGCCTTAAGCAATCTCGTGTCAACTGTTCGCTAAACAAATAAAAACACAGTTACGAAAACATTCCTGGAGCCATACAAGAATTGCGCCGAGAAAGTTGTGGAAAGGAGATGTTATTGAAACTGTTTTGTTTAAACAACCTGCTCGTTCATTTTTAGATAACGGTATTCCACTAATCGTGTAACCATTTGCTTTTGAAAAATAACACGTTCCGAGCAACACAATTATCGATTAGGAGAACACGTTTTCTTCATTCAATGTTGAAAGGTGTTTAGACGAAACATTAATAACCCATCCACTAATTTGTTCGTTCACTCGTGAATAGCGAAGTCACACTTTGAAAAGAGTGATTTATAGCCCATGTTAAAGTTATTATTGTGACATGATCACGACTGATTGCCTTGAGTGTGTTTTACAAAGGTGAATACTAAAGTGATCGAAAACAATCCGCTTGCAGCAACATGTTTTTTAGTAATGCTACGTTGTTTCGTCTTTAAAAATCTTGAACTAAATTTTACATACTCTACTTCATCAGCAAGGGATGATCCATTTTTAATGACGTTTGTAATGATCTGTAACTCGAAGTTAAGGGACATAACTCAGTTTCTCCTTAGTTTTCCACACAACATTTTGATGTAAGAAATTAAAGAAAATTTGTTTTTGAGGTGTGAAAGCTTGGTTTTATCACTGCTGAGTTGATAACGTTAATTGGCCATCGTAAAAATATTTGAAAAACTGACGTTTCGAGCGCTAGTCTGTCGTCAGAGCGGAGAAGAGCTAGCCGACGAAGGGTTAGCGCTTGACACGTAGTTGATAAAACCAAGTTTTCACGTTTCACTCTCTCGCCCACTCGGCACCGCAGTTTTTTTTAGAAACTAACCCCTTTATTCATTTGTTGTTTTCAAGTGGCCTCTTAGGGTAATTTCAACTGAATCATGTTTATTTTGGATTTAGTTGAAATGGCAGCATATCTGGAATACTTGTGTATTCTGTGTATCCTTTCTCAACGGCATGAGGTTCCGAAAACTTTGAGGTCTAGAAAACGACTGCAAAACAAATAGGACAAATGGAGTTTTAATACCTGTTTTCGAAAAATGCTTCTCACAGCGCAGGCATGACCAAAAATTCTTTCGCCCGCAACTGACGCTTCAATATTTCAACCATTTCCATTTATTGTTGGCAAGGATAATCCATTTGTAGCGACAGATAAAGCGACAGGTTTTTTTGCACACACGAACACCTGGTCTACTCGGAGCCCAGACCATGGGGCGTACTGATGAGTTGAATTGATTTAAACACGCAAAGCAACCTAGCCCTGGAATGCAGCTAATCATCAGCTGTTTTACCATAATCAAACAAACTAAAACACCATTACTTTACTTGAAATTGAACATATGGGATTGCCAAGGAAGAAATCGAGGTTTATTTCGACTTGAAATTTTTGCCATTACTTTCTGTAAGTTTGTAATCAAATGAACAAGAGCCAGGCCTCTGACGTCACGAATCGCCAAAATGGCGTTTCGCTACAGTGCTCACATTTAAAAAACCACGAGTCATTAATCACTGTAGAGCAGCTCTATAATTAATACATGGATGCTTAAAAGGTCTAAAAAACGGAAATTATTTGTGAAATAAACGGATTACAATGCGCGGATTTCACTAGAATCCTAGAGCAGCAAAAACACTATTCTACCTTTGACTTCTAGTAAAAGAGGTGAAAAATTATATGCATGCCCCTAATAATTTAGCAAGTTGACTATTGAACATGTGGCCATATGGATCACAAACTTGTTTACAGCGGGTTTGAATTGCTTGAATGTAACGTTTTCCCGCCATTAACTAACAAAGCCAGCTGCTCTCAGCCACGCCAGTTTTAAGTGACATCTGTTACTAAAAAATCTGCTCATTTATTTCATATTCCGTCAGTTCTAACCGGTGAGGTGCAAAGAAGGATTTGAACAACAAAATATACGCTTCATAACCGCTAAGAGCTTGAATAAAAACTTTCCGAATGGCTGCGTTTTAGCAAAAACAACACGTGTCGTTTCGAAGTAAAAGAGTAGCAAAGTTCCTTGACTTGTTTGCGGTGTAGGACGAATTTGTTTTTACGTCGAGAAAAGTTGACTCTTTCTTCAAGGCAACCCGGGTTTAAAAGTTGTTACAAAATCTTTTGTTTCGTCGTCGAATTGCGTTGCATTCAGCCAGCTCCCCGCTGTTCATAGACGAGGACAAATGACTACACAAAATAAAGTACCATTTTATTATATCTCGTAATTTTAAATTAAAACGTCAAACGCATAAGCATAAACTTCACTCGCAAGTTTACTCAACTTACTTAGTTCCAATGCATTTTGTATATCAAATAATCTACAGTTATTAAATATTTACATTTTTATTTTCTCACTGGCACACCGTGAACAACTGAAAGTTTTTGCGATGTTTAACACTGTAGCGTGCTTTACTTTGCGCAATTTGCACAACTTTATATATAATTTCTATCTGCAGCTATTTACATGTTCGGTTTCTCAAACTTTTGCTACAAAAGAAAGTTCTTGTTTTGACTAATTTATCACTTCATTGAAGTGCGCTCAAAATGCGCTACGCTTTCACAAATATACACAGTATATAATTATTTTTGTATAACTTAAACAACTGAAATAATCGTCCATAAAACTGGATCGTCATGACACCTTTGTAGGACAAAATAGGTTCTAACTGTTCACATAGGGTGAAAACGTAACGTGTTTATAATTCGCGTAAATTTATTTCGCGATGGAGTTATGGTCCTTGTGGCCGGCATAGTAACCTCCAAAACAGTCTCCAAGAATTTGAAACTTGATCACTTGTGATCTTGCTAAAGACACAAAAGCCACGAATGTTAAACCTCGAGGAGAAACAACTCCGGCTCGCCACTTTACTCAGAGACGCACTCCAGAAAGTTCCGATAGTGTTTTGGTAAAACCTTGACCCCGCGACAGCGTAACAAGAATTTGTTTTGTGAGGAAGTCACGTCTCTTGGCTAGTGACAGTTGTTGTGGCTTTCATAGTGAAGAAGCTCCTCTAAGTCATGGATATATTCCATAGCAAGCTTAAGTACCTCGAGGTCCGACAGGTTTTCTCGGTTTGCTTCATGAGGCAGGACTTCTCTTAGCGCTCTGAACGCGCACTCGACCAGCTCTAAACTCTCACAATCCATCTCGCTTGCTTTAGCGTTTATTTCTGCAATGTACTTTACGCTTTCTTGCATCTTGATCGCCATTTCTTCACAAGCTTTCTCAGTTTGCTCCGCAAAACAATTCTGCTTGGTAGGTTATGAAGTCCCGATGTTTTCTCTCCGTCGGTTGGTGTTCAACTAACTGCCGGTGCTCCGACGCGTCGATTTAACACCGCGATGTGTTTATTGTTTTCTGCCAACGAAGATATTACGCCTATTGTTTTAATTATTCTTATGACTCATCCCTCAAAACTCATCTATAAACATGAGCGCGCCCAAGACTCAAGTGACTTCATAAAAGCTCCCCGGAAGCCTGATAGACGTGTAGATATCGATCGAACAAACTTGTTTTATCTCGTCGGTACTGCACGCTACGGGCCTGTTCTAGAACGTTTGATCAACCGTTGGGTGAAGGATGCCATTGGTACGTTCAAAAACTGTTAAATTGTTTTCGTTCCATTTTTGTTGGTAACAAATGAACAATCCTTTCGGAGGCACTAAATTCGCTAGTTATCTTTCACTTCGCAATAATGGTGTTATTGAAGCGTTACTTAGATATCCTTTATCAACACAGGTGTGCGGAGAAATTTGCCCGGTCTATTGTTCGTGGCATAATAAACAACCGCACAGGCGCTATAACCGTATTGTCTCTGTTAGAAGGCCGAATGTGAACAATGCATAAGGATCGTGGGAAATGCAAGACACATAGCATTGCTTCACGATTTAAGTTCGATGTGTTTCGAGTAGCAAAGACATTCCTATACAACGATGCCAAGATGACACGCTAGTCACTAAGCTCAAAACGAGCGAAAATTGCGTATTTATTGAAATAAAAAAAAGAGCGTTAAACGTTTGACCGTCGTGCTTCCACCAGACGCCGCGAAACAGCGAGCTTAGACATCTGGTTCGGTCCGACGCGAACTTTGCAGCTGAAAAACCTCAGTGTGCGCGTTGTCAACGTTACCTGCACGTTAAGTTTGGAATGCTTAGCGCCACAAGGGCCCTAACATCACTGCCAGTTGTTATAGAATGCATAGCAATCAACAGCCGTCCCAGCAACACAAAGCAGATGTTAAAAATGCCTGTTTTCTTAGCCAATCTGGGTATGCTGCGGGTAAAATTTCGTACGTGAAGACTTGTGTGTGTATCAGCGGGGGGTATGGAACACGTGGATGCAAAGCGCGATTCTTGAAGGCTGTAAACAGCAAGCGTGGGAAAATCGGCTCTGTAGATAGTCATTTATTTGTTTGAGCATCGCTTTAAAATCAATTAATTCCTCGAGGGACTTCGGCGCGCTAACAGTGTATCGCGATTTTTCCATTTAATTATTTAATGAGCTGTTAAATGGCCCAAGGGAACAAGTGAACTCCTTGTGGAAGTCTGAGCTAATGTGACATTCATACACTCCTTGTGAAATTCTGAGCTAATGTGACATTCATACATCGGATTGGAATTAAAATCGACATAGCGGAGGTTAAATCTAGATTTTTGGACGCTCCATGTTGTTTTAGGGGCTGACTAAAAGCTGTCGTGTGGCGGGAATAATAGAAAAAAAATACAACTTCCTCGCCACCTGTTTAATAGAAATGTGACTGTTTAGCCATGATTGAAAAACAAGCAAACAACTGGCGTTGAATCACGAAACAAGAACAGCAAAACAAAACGGCGGTGCTAGAGTATTGTGATCGCCAAACAAACCTGTCAACTTCCGTCTGATTAACCATTAAAATTAAATTTTCATTCTACAGAGCGGTCAACAAAATACTGCATTGGAAAGTTTATGCACGGCTTTCTTTGTTGATTATTGTCACCGGTCGTTTTGAAGACGTGAACAAACATTTGAACAAAACAGTATAATCTTTCTACCTGTTAGCCTTTTACACTCGGTTGCTAGGTGTCAGAACAGAAAGGAGCTGAAGAATGCTCGCAGAATTTCAGTCTGATCCGTCTTTTTCTGCCACTAAGCACAGCGATCTTTTACTGTTTCGATCACTAAGGCGTCAAAATTAAACTATAATTGAAAAGGAAGTGGAAAAATCTGAAAACACTAACATCGTTAGAAAGTTCTGCTTGCCTAACCACCACTAGTTAGAATCACATTATGATATCTTTTGTTCTAAGAACAACAAGGTGACCAATTTCTATCCTAAAGGGCGGGCGGAAATAAAGGTATTCGCATATGATCGATTTCCCCATTTTAATTAATGAATTTCGAAACCCGCTTTAAACTTTTAATTGTTATATCCCTAATTATTTCTCCGACTCTTTGGAAAATCAAAGCGAAATCAACGTCATATACAAGACCGGATATTAAATTAAATTCAAATGTAGCTCATTAGTTTTCAAGTCGCGTTCGAAAGTTCGACCTTAAAAGGTCAACAGTGAAAGTTGAAAAGGACGCTGTTGTTATATCACGGCAAAATACCACCAAGTATAACTAAATTGAATAAAAAGATTTCATAGAGCAAAAGAGAAGCAGTAGTTAGGTGAAAAAGTGCTGGATTACAAGGATGGAAGTGGATTAGTTCATCAAGATTTCGTGACAGGCGGTCGAGAAATCAAAGTTTCCATTCTGGTGGAATTTTGAGTTTTGTGGTCATTATTTTGCCTTTGTAGTTCATATTTCTTTGCGATTGTTTCTTCCTATTTTAAGATAGTAAACTCCTGGCCACACTTCTGAAAACACGATGCTGGGTTGCTATCCCTTTAACTGTGTCACTTCCAGAGTCAATCATGGAGACATGTACTGTTGTTCTAACTTTTGAGTCTGTGGATGAAATCCTATGGTGTGACCATTCAAATGAAACCTCTTTAGCAGTACTTTTGCATGATACCATTTGTTCTAACTTTTGAGTCTGTGGATGAAATCCTATGGTGTGACCATTCAAATGAAACCCCTTCAGCAGTACTTTTGCATGGTACCATTTGTTCTAAATTTTGAGTCTGTGGATGAAATCCTATGATGTGACCATTCAAATGAAACCTCTTCAGCAGTACTTTTGCATGGTACCATTTGTTCTAACTTTTGAGTCTGTGGACGAAATCCTGTGGTGTGACCATTCAAAAGAAACCTCTTCAGCAGTACTTTTGCATGGTATCATTTGTTTTTCAATATTTTACAAAATGAAATTTTTTTTCTTGACTTTTTTTTAGTCAGGGTTAAAGTCACTAGGCCGTAACAAGGTCTTCAGGTGGAACTCGACCTCTACTGAGCCTAGCAACTCTTTGATGTAGTTTTAGAAAAAGAGCATAGTACTAGTTTCTTTTCCTTGTAGAGTTATTACACTACAGTTAAAACAAAACCAAAGTTTCAAAACATCTGGCCAAATAAAACAAACGTACACAACGAAATGAACCAATCCGCTCTCTAAATATTAATTACCGTAACATTACACTGATGATGGGAGTTGAACTTCCGAAACATGTCTGTAAAAGTTGTAGTATTCGCTTTAAGAATTATTATTATTAAGTTCCTGCTACTCAGACCGATATAAATTTAATCTTTTATTTCCAATAATGTTGTTATTTAAACTGGTAATGAATTGTTTTAATGAAACGAAGTTAGTAGATCCGCTACTTAATAATCAACGTTAATTCCAAAATGTACAATGTGGGACACTAGTCAGTAACTGACTTATCATCTGATTAAAAAGTCAACAATAAATGCCCTTATAGGTCGTGTTCTATTGGGATCAACCATTTTCGGTTGGTTGGGTTGGTTGGATTTTTTTCGTGTTCTATTGGGAAAAAACCGTTTTCGGTTGGTTGTTTTTTTTTCGTGTTCTATTGGGAAAAAACCGTTTTCGGTTGGTTTGGTTGGTCAACCATTTCAACCAGCTCTGAACCTGGTTGAAATGGTTGAAACCGAAAATGGTTGAAAAGTGTTCTATTGGGACACCTCAACCAAATCAACCAAAACCGGTTTGGATTGAAACGGTTGATCCCAATAGAACACGACCATAGATTGGTATCCACCATGAAAGGGCAATGATTAGAATTCACATATGTTAAAAAATGCAAACAATTATGTATGTTATTTTACTGACGTGAGGTGAATAACCAAATTTTGTATGACCCTCACCTTTTAACTGTAAAGTCAAGAAGACAAAAACGATATATATATATAGATATATATATATATATATATATAGACAGTTAAAGTGAGAACAGAAATTTCTTTTTTTTCCAATCCTCCATAAACATATACTTCGCTCTACCTTAATGTATTGAGCACTGCTTTTACGAATATCCAGTTCTACACTTCATATATATATATATATATATATATATATATATATATATATATATATATATATATATATATATATATATGTATATTATACACTGCTTGCATTATGCATTAGGGTAACAACCGGGAGGGCACATTGTATATGTTGTGGTTCAATTTTAAACAAAGGAAAATAAAATTTGAACCAGGGATAAAATTGAACCACAACATATAGAGTGTTTTCACATGACGTCATAAAAATTAAAAAATCTAAAGTATATATTCTACAAAGCTGTTTCTAACATGGTATATGGATATCAGTGTTATAATCTTTCACAAAAAGTTTCAGGTTTTAACGATGTTTCGTTTTCGATTTATAAAGGTTGTAAATGTGTCACGCAATTCGTCGCGCTATTTCAGATAAGCCGTGAAAATAAACAAAATTGAACTAGTTGAAAGTTATTAATGAATTATAGATGCTTATAAGCCGATTTCATGCCTCTTGTAGTGAATACAATATTTTGTGGTGAGATTTTTGGTGTTATTAAGACTTTAAAGTCTTTAGATTTTTGGCCGCCATGTTGGTGTCCCTAAGTGGGACACCAAGATGGCCGCTCCATACATTTCTTACTAAAATTGTCTATACTCATTCGCCTATAACTCTTGAATGAAATGCTCTTGCGCTTCAGAATTTGGCCCAGGTGTGTAGTTTTAAACTCTCTACAATTCCATAAACATTTTAGAATCGAAAACTGCTTCTGAATTTTGATATGATGTCAGGGAAAATACTCTATACACTGAACAGTCAGGGTTCCCACTGATCTCAACAATGGCTTCAATCAACAGTCACAGGACTCCCACTGCTCTCTACAATGGCTTCAATCAACAGTCACAGGACTCCCACTGATCTCTACAATGGCTTCGTTCGCTGGCAATTGCTGGCTTTCACTAATCTCCGTCCCAGTCCCTTGAAAACTACCGACGGAAACTTGCGGCTCAGAAGTGCTATGTCCGTGGTCAGCCGTTCTGCTATAACCGTACAACAGTTGGTCTTTTTCTCTAGGATCTACACGGGGTGCACGGGTGCGGTACGTCCGCTCGGAGCCCCCCAACTTGAGGGTGCTATCGAGCCTGGCTTGTTGCTCTCGCTGCATCCTGCGTTGCGCACGGCATTTGCTGTCAATCCGGGGTTTAATGAAACGCCATCGCATTTCTTCTTTATCTGGCTCGATTGGAAACTTGTAATTTATGTGAACTGGAGAGCAAAGAAAACGAAATAAGAAAACCGCGTGTGGTTTGGGACATCACTGTCTTACTGGAGCATAGTGGGGGTTTTTAGTTGGCCTTAATTAAGGCGCTGTTACACCAGGCAATAGACCAATATCACGCTAGCATGGCACAAAAATATATTTGGTTTATTGGGAAAAAGAGCCCAGCATCAAATTCAGCATATCGATATTAGTAAAACTACAAAGTTTTGTAAAGATTGCTAGAAAACTGACGAAGATGTGAAATTTTGAAACTGAGCATTTTTACAAAGAAATGTATGGTGGACGGGCATAGATTGCCCGTCCAGCCTCGTTTTCGTGTTTTTCCCATACATTTCTTTGTAAAAATTAGGCTAGAGTACTAAGTTTCAAAAGCTCATATCTCCGTCAGTATACGAGCAATCTTTACGAAACGTTACAGTTTTACTAATATTGATGTGCTGATTTTGATACTGGACTCTTTCCCCCATTAAATTAAATATATTTTCATGCCATGCTAGCGTGATATTGGTGTATGTTTCGTGCAACTTGTCTCGCAATTTTGTTGCGACACAAGTTGCGTGAAAAATTGCCTCGTGTATCATACCCTGCAACAAACATTTCTCGGAACTTTTTTGTTGCCGCAATCGTTGCGAGAAGTAGAACTCAGTTCTACTTTTCGCAACGATTTTCGCAACGATTTTCGCAACGCTGCAACGAATTTTTCAAGCGTTGCGTAGTGTAACATGCTTCCTGTAACGTGTGTCGCAACGTTTTGTGACATCAGAAAATTAAATTGCTCCTTTTAGCGTATGTGCGTTGTTGTCTCGAAGACAAAATGGCGGCTGAAAGTGACTCTATGGCCATGACAGTACCCAGAATGACAGAAGTTGCGAGAAACATAGCGTATTGTAACACCCCTCATACAACTTGTCTCGCAGCACCGCAACGCACGGTTTTTAGTTGTTGCGAGACAAGTTGCACGAATCATCGCCTAGTGTAACAGCGCCTTTAGTGTTTTGAAAATCGTGCAACACGCGCCATTCAACCAATCAGTGCAAACATGCTGTTGTTTCAACCATTCAGCAATTAGAAACAAACACACACAAATGACTTATGCCTTTTCACGCGCTTGGCATCCGTTGCACGTTTCTGTTTTGAGCTGTGATGAGTAGATTTCGATTGTTTTGATTATCCAGCAAAACGTCGTTAACATACTCATTATATAGCCCAGTCAATGTCATTAGAAATAAACGGTTGCACAGAGTTAGGTCGTGACACAGACGTCCTCTTTCGATGTATTTTTGTCATTTACGCCACAAATCCCAGTAAAAAATGGCCGATTTCACACGTTTTGTCGTTATATATCAGTGTCTTTGGTTACATGTACCCAAGTTTTGTTCACTTACACAGATTTAAACTTAATTAACCCACCTTAAACTAGGGTTATTTTTTTTGTAGTTATTTCAACTGCAAAAAAGTCATCTTACTATGTACTAGAATTATATTAACTCCACGAAAAGTATACACTGTTCCAAACGCCTTTTGTCTATCAAACGCTTGGGTGTTTAGTTGCTTCTTGTTGGCACCAGTTCATCATTCACGCGCTTGGCGCCGGTTGCATGTTTTCACGTGCTTGGGACCGGTTGCATGTTTTCAAGCGCTTGGGACCGGTTGCACGTTTTCAAGCGCTTGGGACCGGTTGCATGTTTTCAAGCGCTTGGGACCGGTTGCATGTTTTCTTGTACTTGGGACCGGTTGCATGTTTTCAAGCGCTTGGGACCGGTTGCATGTTTTCAAGCGCTTGGGACCGGTTGCATGTTTTCATGTACTTGGGACCGGTTGCATGTTTTCAAGCGCTTGGGACCGGTTGCATGTTTTCAAGCGCTTGGGACCGGTTGCACGTTTTCATGTGCTTGGGACCGGTTGCACGTTTTCAAGCGCTTGGGACCGGTTGCATGTTTTCACGTGCTTGGGACCGGTTGCACGTTTTCAAGCGCTTGGGACCGGTTGCATGTTTTCACGTGCTTGGGATCGGTTGCATGTTTTCACGTGCTTGGGACGGGTTGCATGTTTTCACGTGCTTGGGACCGGTTGCACCTTTTCACGTGCTTGGGACCGGTTGCACGTTTTCACGTGCTTGGGACCGGTTGCACGTTTTCACGTGCTTGGGACCGGTTGCACGTTTTCACGTGCTTGGGACCGGTTGCACGTTTTCACGTGCTTGGGACCGGTTGCACGTTTTCACGTGCTTGGGACGGGTTATATGTTTTCAAGCGCTTGGCAGTGGTTCTTTGTTTCCCGTACTTAGCACCGGTTGTATGTTTTCCATACACGTTTGGAAATGGCACCAACTGCATGTCTTTCTGCGCTTTGTACCAGTTACAGGTTCTTTAATTCGAGCTCTGATTTGTTCAATGTGTTATTTGTGTTTGTTATGATTGATCAAATGTCGCTTTCAGTTAGAATTCTCACCTTGAATGCCTTTTATTTTGATTGGATCAAGCAGTTCCCGGCCACGTGCTCCATTAATGTTTGACGCAGCCATCTCCTCCCTACTAAACAACGCTTCCAACAAATTTAGAGAAAGTTTGGCGGGATTCGAACCAGACGCCTCGGCACGACTCAGTAATTTTGTTTCCCCACAGTACCATACTCGGGACTGAGGGTTGGTCTTGTCTCCAAGCCAGCATCCGTGCGAATAGGACACGTTTTGAAGCCCTGTAAAAAAGCAATTGGTTTTACACTCTCCTCTTTATGATATAAAGTTTAAAAAATCGCGCCACTTTCTAGACCAATCGGAAGTAAGAAAAAAAGCAATCGTGACTTTAGACTACGAGTAGTCCCTCCTTTTTCCTAAGGGATAGTAGAGCGCGCGAAATGCGAGCGCGCGTGAAAATCACTCCACGCGAGAAAGGCGAGACGCTCACCTTTCTCGCGTGGAGTGATTTTAACGCGCGCTCGCATTTCGCTCGCTCTACTATCCCTGAGGAAAAAGGAGGACTACTCGTAGTCTATCGTGACTTCCGCGCACACGTTTTCCCGCGCTTGGAGCCAACTATATGTATTTGCAAGGAATCAGAGAATTAACTCTGTGTGTAAATTATAGTGCTAAGGTCAACCCATAAAATTTCCCTGTACTGAGCGTTAGCCCTAGTAAGAAAATGAGGGACCACACGAGGGAAAGAAAAAATCTTTGACCTCGGTGGGATTCGAACCCACGACCTCCGGATTAGATCTTCCGTCGCTCTACCGCTTGAGCTACGAGGCCGTAGAGGAGCAGACGGTGGGTAATAAGGTGGTAATTCGTTGCAATGAGAATGTGAAGGGTACAAATAAATGTTGAGCCACGTAGCAGTACTGGTGATACAAACAAGGAATCAGAGAATTAATTCTGTGTATAAATTAGACCTGACCTTAGCACTATAATTTACATACAGAGTAAATTCTCTGATTCCTTGTTTGTATCACCAGTGCTACGTGACTCAACATTTATATGTATTTGCTTCGAGTTCTGATTGGTTCATTGGATTGTCTGTGTCTGTTCTAATTGGCCGGATTGATTTTTGGACTTACGACGCCGCTAAATTGAAATCCGTTCGCTCTTTAGAACTCATGTTACTAAGCTCTATAACTGGTGAAAAACAAAAACTTGTACGACTTCTTTTAACAGGAGCAAACCTACTTTTTTTTCAGCACAACAGGAGCAAAATTAGCTAAAATCAAAAGCAATCCTGGCTTGGTTTAAGTACGCTTCCTCCTCCGTCGCACAAAAATTAAATGCTGTAGCAAATTGAACCATCATTCTTTCTTTTTATTTTCTTTTTTAACTAAACAGGAGAAAAATCAAGAGCAATCGTGACTTGGTGTATGCGCGTTTTCCCGCGCTTGGCAAGAAAAGAAGACCTTAGGAATAGTCAAGTGAGAAACGAAACACATGAGCGCATAAAACTGCCTGTTGTGCGCTAAACAATTACATTGATTTTTTTTTTGTGCAGCAATCCCAATTTCTAGAAATTTTCGCCAAAAAATATGCCCTTTGTTTCACCTTACTGTATTGATATTTGGGGAGGGGGGGGGGGGGGGGGAGCAAAATTGTCAGTTATGGTTCTCTTGAACCAGGCCATTGAATATTCCTTACCTTCCAAAGTGCAGGCAGACCCATTGATAATATCCTGCAGTTGAACCTCTGTTGTAACACTCTTCTTACTTTTATCTCCCAAGGAAATTATAACTGGTACAATGACATCAGAATCATCCCCCAACTCATCTATCTCCAGTCCCCTGGACAGTGGCTCCAGCTTAGCTTCCAACACAAAAGGCCTGGCTGCTGATTCAGCTCCTTGTCCATGTGACATCATAAATCTGGGCTGTGATCCCTGTTGAAGCTGCCTTGCTGCTGCATCTAATCCCTGTTGAAAGCCTTGGCTCCAAACGGGGGAATTGTTTACAACACCTGGGGTCTCTGCGCGAGAAGCAAATGGGCTCAACCCAGGGGACAGGCACATGTTAGGTGATTTGGTACTATCAGCAGGAGCTGGAACATTGGTATTCCTGGGGCTTTCGCTAATTTTGGTAGGCGATACAGGAAAGGCTGTGGACACAGTCACCCCATTGTCTCCCTCTGGTGCAAGTGGATGCCTTAAGGACGTCTGAAAAGTCACACAAATCAATTGACAGCTATGAAAAATTAGACTTTGGAATGTTCCACTAGACTTTTATAAACCACAACCCAAAACCTTCATCAGATATACTTCACTCGGGGGAATGCAATGATGAATGTTTAGTCTAGACCTGCCAAGTCTCACGCCTTAGGCGTGAGTCTCACGCCTGGGAGTCCAAAACTCCGATCTCACGCCTACTCACGCCTACTCACGCCTATGGAGCAATTTCTCACGCCTAAATGACAGATTTGAGCCACATGTATCAGCCTTAAATGATCGCATGATCCAATATAAAATATAGTTTTGTTCATGAAAATATGGCACATTTTTGTAGGTTTTTATCATTCTGAACATTACAATTACAGAGGTCTTGAGAAATGGAAACTACCTAATTCTTCAGAACATCTTCGGAATAGATCGGGTTCTCTTCGGATTTGGTCGGGTCGCCTTCGGAAATCTTGGCACTCCCATGAAAAAATTCTCACGCCTATCACTCGGAAAAAGTTTAGTCAGATGCTTGGAATGGCGTTGTACTGTAGTGTTTTTACTCATGCGCGTAGCGGCATGAGTTATAAAATGGGCTCTGTTTTTCTTTTTTTTTATTATTTTTTTTGTCACGATTTTGCATGCAAATGTATGCACGCATTTTAAATTGGCACTTCCGGTTAATAGACTTCCTGTTTAGTGACTTCCGGCTACTCCCACTTCCGGTAAAACAGCGTTACTGAAGTGTCACGACAGCATCTCCTACAACCCTACTTACATTACTATGTTCACGTTAGGTATATATAAGACGTAGAACAATCACTGGCTTCATTGTGGTACAGCCTTCATTTACAAAACATTCAATAGTAAAGAACGCAGTTTGCAGGAACGATGACTGAATGAAAGGAGTAACTCTTCTTCATATCGGACATCTTCTTATCATGTTTAAAATATATCATAAAACTTTCGTACGCATGGCATGAGTATAGGCTGCTTGCAGCCTCTTGTTCCATATCATTTTAGTGCCTTTAAAGGAAACTATGTGAAAACTAATACAGTTTCTTTTCGGTTCCAGCAGCAAAAAAGTTTAGAGAAAGGAATGTTATATCCCAAATTTACCAGCTGCTTTCTGCTTTCCGAAAATCCTAGCTGACCTTAATTATTTCATACCCCACAACGACAAAACCTCTCACGAGAATCATTCCCGCAAGTGGCCAGATTCAGTTATGGACACTTTTTCTGCTTCCTGAGGGTGTCCTCTTACGGGAACTTTATTTATTTATTTATTTATTACAATCTATGGATTAAAAACCAAAGGATGAACTGTAAAGGAGTCCTAGACCCCATATAAAAACAGATCACCTAAAAATATATAAAAACACAATAAAATAATAGTTTCAGAAAATACAGAAATATAAAAGCTACTTAGGCTATGTTCACACTTGGTACCCGAGCACCAAATTCTGAGTGTAATAAGGAATTGTGGGTACGCAAAGCAGTGTTTGTGGGTGTAGTGCCTCGGAACTAAAGCAAAACGTGTGCACACTGGAAACCGGTACCCACTTTAGTGCCCGAGTACAAGGTCTCGACCTCTTGAATTCTGGCGTGGGTACTTGAAAAAAGGTGTGTTCACATTAGTGCCCAGCGATAATCGTACTCGGGTACCGCGCTCGTGCACCAAGTGCGAACATAACTCTAGACTTAAAAATATTTACATTATCAGAAACACGAATGCCTAACGGTAGTTGATTCCACTGGTCAGTAATTCTATAGAAAAAACTATACTTCAAGGCATTAGTTCTGGCATATTTCTTCTTTAAAGTTAAAGAGTCCTTAGCCCTAAGTGAGAAGCTTCAACTGTACTAATCCAGCCTACCTGTACTATTTAACCTGACACACACACAATAGGGAACAAAAAAGCAGTACTGGCAGATCCAGGGGAAGGGTCCACCTCCCCCCGGCCTCCACCTTAACTCGCCAGTCTCTAGCATTTTCACTCCCCCCCTCCCCCACCCCTCCCCCCCCCCCCCCCCCCCATTGCGATGGCATCTGGAACTACAACTAAAAGGGTGTGAATTGGAGTGGAAAGGAATCAATGAGATATCTACCACAGAATTCAGGTGGCCTTTGAAGTATTTACACTTACTTATTTGTACCAATTGCACTCAGAATTATAACACTTCCTGGACTAATAACACTAAACAATCTCTTACCAAATCTGCTTTCTTCTTGTTGGTTTTGATGAGTTCACTTCTTGGCTCACATGCCATCAAAAAACTTTCAACCTTACATCCCAGGGTCTCCAGAAACTTTTCAATATTCTCCAGCTTTTTACTGTTTGCGTGAACCACATCACTGACATAAGACTAATGAAATAACAACACCAAATTCAACATTCAATGTCATCATTACTCATTCATCATCACCATTTTTAGTGTCACTTTAAAAAGCCAAAAGATGTATTTATGTCTAATCTTGTTAAAAATTACTCTACTCATTGGTGCCCTAAGAATAAAAATACATATGTTGGGGTTCAAATGGCCAAGATGGAAATGGATTGTAACCATGTGTTTTGGAAAGCTAAAACTCTGAATATATGGTTTATTTTCTCTTCTTAATTTCATCTGATATATACAGTATCTTCCTCTTAGTGTTCTATAAGCATTTCGTTTATGACAAAGGCAGTTAATTAATATTTGGGGCTGTTTTGACCCCAAAAAGTCAAAATTCCCATAACATAGCTCCTATAAACTTCTTAAGCATAGTGGCCCAAAATGTCTGAAGATTAAGGTGAATCACTAGAAATAAAAGTTGACATAAGAGACCATTAAACTGTTTCACTCCACACTCGAAGCTTAGAGGACGTGAAAATATTCGAAAATTACGGGATGTCGACAAATTTGCGAAATGTCGGCAGACCGACTCTCTTTTATGGTCCGTACAAACCGTACAGACCGTCAAACTGTTTGACCCCACACTTGGAGTATGGAGTGAAAATATTCTAAGTCCCCTTAATGGTATGCAGTTTGCGGACTGTCAACGGACCGACTGTCTCTTTTACTTTACGGTCTGTACAAACCGTCAAACTGTTTGACCCCACACTCGGAGTATACAGTGAAAATATTCTAAGTCCCCTTAATGAGATGCAGTTTACGGACTGTCAACGGACCGACTCTCTCTTTTACGGTCCGTACAAACCGTACAGACCGTCAAACTGTTTGACCCCACACTCGGAGTATGTAGTGAAAATATTCTAAGTCCCCTTAATGCCTGAGATGCAGTTTGCGGACTGTCAACGGACCGACTGGTTCGCAGGGACAAGAAGCACAGCTTTAAAGTAATTCTTGAAATAATAAAATAGACGTAATGTATTGACCAAAAGGAACAATTTGATGCTTGTTTTGTGGCACAAGTACACATCCTGAAAAGGTATTAACTAAAAATATTTGTCAGGTGTGTGATCTCGAGGATAGAATTTTGTGTCCACGAGCGATGGCGAAGTATGCTTTTTTTCGCAACAACTTTTGTTTCTGACATGATTTTTTTAAGTTTTACATCACAAAGAGGACTAAAAGAACGAAATCATGCAAAAAAAAGATAGGTCACCAAGCTTGTTTAGAAGAAAACAACTGCTTATTTACTAAGAGAACTGAATCCTCAAGGGAAAACCTATTGCTTCGGAGTGCGCGCGCGCTCGTGCAAATGACGCAAGATTATGTACAGTAGTGATGCGCAATGCAATACTAGGGAATCACCTTAACATGCTCTGTGAGCAAACAGCAACTGAGAGTCACCCTCAGGGCTGTCATCAAGGCCCAGAGGGTGGGTATTTCCCTCAGTAACTACACTTCTGAGCCCCGGCAACTTTTATGATAGACAAACAAGGCAATGCTTATGAGATTGCTTTATTTGTATAGTTCATAGATTATGCCAGATCAATATTTTCATATTTTTCAATGCCCCGAGGAGAACTTCAATAAAACTCTTGAAACGGATCGGGGGGGGGGGGGGGGGGTGAAATGGGTGAATTTTCACCCCCCTTTTCTGAGACCCTTTCTTTCTTTTTTCTAAAGTATTTCTCAAATAAATAATATTTTATTAATATTTTATTAAAATTTCCCCCCCCATTTCAAAATCCTGGATCCACCCCTGAAACCGAACATGCTTTGAAATATCATTTTTCTAGTAATACCAGTAAAAGTAGTAAGAACATCTGTGACTGTTTTGTACATTTTGACATCATCTGTGATCTACATGTACTACTGAACATACACATGACAAATGGGATCTATTTGTTTAATAAAACACACCAGAAAGATTGTCATCCCTTACCAAAGACTTGCTGTAGCTTTCTGTTACATACGAAGATTCTGTCTGTGTATACACATCTAATTTCAGGCAGGAGCTACTAGACCAAACTCCTGCAGGCCTCTCATCCCTTTTTCCAAACTTCTCCTGAAACCAAATATACAGCTGTATAACACTACAGCAGGACATTGCATTTTATTGTAAGCTAAAAGGCAAAGTTGCAATAATATTGGACTGCAGAACAAGTGAAAGACTTCCAGAGTTAGTGGAATAATGTGTACAGGGTTAAAAAGTTGTATTCTGTGATAATAGGCCATTTGCACGATGACGTCATTTGACTAAAACTACCAGAATTCATTTCGTTTTTCCTTTCTTATTTAAATTTTGTAATCCCAGTGCAGTTTAAATAACAATAGCCCTAATTTGCACTACAAAACAAAAAAACTGAAGGATTCTGGTAGTAGTAGTCAAATGACATCATCATACAAATGGCCTATTCAAGCACAGCAAATAGGCATGAAGCTTTGGTTCTTCAAAAGGGATGTTGCCAGAAAATTGTCAAAAATAATTATTGACAATTATTATTGTTCAATAGTTATGGCAGTGATCCATTGAAAAGCAAGTTATAAATCTTCAAAGGAAACCCTTTTAGTTTGGAAATATGTGCACAGCAGTGAATCACCTTGAGTTTTTATTATGCAAAAGAACCACCTGAATCTCATATAAATTCAAATGAAAGCAAATTTATTTTATTATTTTCCATGCTGAAGTTGAAATAATTACATTGACAAGATGAAATTACTGTACAAGTTCTAACTTATTTCATTTCAAAACAATATTGACGTATGTGTCACTTGAACATCAAACACTAGTAAGAATAGTATTATTATAGATCTTAAAAGAATCTATGAAGTGTATAAAAATAAAATGAACTTCTGTATAAAATTTAAAAGAGCTTTCCTTTTAAAAGTCTCACTGATAACTTACAGAGCGTTATTATATGGAAACTGAACTGCATTAAAAAATAAACATTTTTTACAAGTCTGTTGAAAAAGTAAGATGTTGGGTGCAGTTGGACAAAAAATATTTAAAACTGTTAGAGTTTAAAAATGTTCGACGAAAAAGCAAATTCCTTCGTAGCCTAAACATAATTTTAAAATACTTTTTTTATTATTCTTAATAGACCAATATCACGCTAGCATGGCACAAAAATATATTTGGTTTATTGGGAAAAAGAGCCCAGCATCAAATTCAGCATATCGATATTAGTAAAACTACAAAGTTTTGTAAAGATTGCTAGAAAGCTGACGAAGATATGAAATTTTGAAACTGAGCATTTTTACAAAGTGATGTATGGTGGACGGGCATAGATTGCCCGTCCAGCCTCGTTTTTGTGTTTTTCCCACACATTTCTTTGTAAAAATTAGGCCAGAGTACTAAGTTTCAAAAGCTCATATCTCCGTCAGTATACGAGCAATCTTTACGAAACTTTACAGTTTTACTAATATTGATGTGCTGATTTTGATACTGGACTCTTTTCCCCATTAAATTAAATATATTTTCATGCCATGCTAGCGTGATATTGGTGTATACCAGGCTAGCTTTGCCAACTAAAGTTTAAGTCCCCAAGTACATGTACATGACTGTATGTTCAAAGATTTGTCAGAGTTGTTTAGAAAATCATTGTTATTAATACCAGTGTATTAAAATCTAACTTTAAGTCCTTATTTTACTGGTTTAGTACTCTATGTTTTAATAGTATTAAAGAAATTTAAAAAAAACTAGCTGGAAAGCCAGGTTTACAAATTGGCTTGTTTTATGCTGTTCTTGTGAGTTTGTAAGACCATAGTTAGTAGTCCCCTCTACTAACTATGGTAAGACATACAGTCAAGTGGCTTCTTCTTCAATACATCATGTTCACTGCTTGTTTCTTCTGAAATTTTAAGAGTTTGAAAAGATTTTATTAGCTCATTGGTCTACTGAGGTGTGTTTTTCAATTCTAACAATCATGAATATTGAAGTTTAAAACCAAACTAACAACTTTTTTATGCTGCAGGAGTTTAATGGGGCTTTGTTACCATTTTTAGGGTTACTTTAAAAAAGTACAAAAGACATAAAATTATTTATTATCAGGAAACCCAAAAATAATGGTCCAGTTTTGTTTTAAATTATTCTACAAGTGCTCTAAGTGTCTTGGGCTGTAGATGGCCAGAATCAAAATGGATTGCAACTTTTGTTTCCTCAATCCAGTAAGATGTCCACTAGGATTATATCGAAGGCAGCATGTGATTAACTTTAAAATTCAAGTGAAACACAGTAGCTGAAGAATTCGAAAGGAAGGAACCAGCGACAAGTAACTGATATGTAACCTGTTTAATGTACACAACAAGACTTAAATCAGAAGGCTGCTTGAAAACCACATGGTTGACCAGCATTATGCATGCATATTCTAACAGTAACTTGGAGCTTACCAATTTAGGACAAGTTTTGGCAGCCAGCTTGGGTGAAATTTTTGTTTGTTTGATGTCATTTCTTTTATTATACTTTGTATAACATTACATGCAACTTAATTATTGAAAAGCTTATACTATTTGAATTTTAAAATAACTTCATCAACTATTTTAAATTAGAAGTAGGTTTAATTAAGCTTTGATTTATGGTTACTTTTTGTGCTGGCATTATGTTTTAGTTCACAATCTCACAGTTATCCTATAAAATTAACCAACAATTTTAAGGCATCTTAACTGATCATTTACAGGGATGCAATAGGAATTTGGGCAAGTCAAACTACATGAAGCGTGGGTTCAGGAAAATGTTGCAAATACTACCAGGTTTAATTTCTGTTGGGCAAAAACCTTGAGGTTGCAACCCAAAGAGAATTAATCACCTGACAAATGTCACTTTGTAGATCATCAGTGGCTCTTCGTTTTATTCCAGCCTTTGTATTGGTTAGGTTGTTATTGTAGAAATCACTGTCCATTGGTTCAATACTAGGTGAATTATTATCCCTGAGAAAGAATGATAAATATATCACATTCTGATGAATTCATAACAATAACAATAACAATTACCTAAGAGAATTTAGCAGTACATTATGGTGGGTAAAGGATTTGTCGCATAAAACCACAGGTGGCCCACATGGCTAGAGCTTCATCCGGCTTCTGTAGTATGAAGCAACTAGGAAAATTGGTACCCCCCCCCCCCCCCCCTGATGGGAGACTGGTTAATAACAGGCTTACCCCCAGCATTTTGTCGCTGGTACCCATTTAAGCACCTGGGTGGAGAGAAACAAATAAATTATGTGGAGTAAAGTTTTTTATCTCAGGAAACAACATGTGGGATGAGACCAGGCATCAAACCACTGACCTTCAGTTGTTCAAAAGGTGGATAGCGCTATCCACCGGATAAATCACTATCCAGTGGATAACACAATGGATTTTGCTTATACTTATCCAATGGATAGTGATTTATCCGGTGGATAGCGCTATCCACCTTTCGAACAACCGGGTCCAGACCTGAAGTCAGATGCACTACATTTTGTAACCAATACACCACCACACCTCCATTATCTATCTACATATAGGCAGGGGTTTCAATAGAAGCCGGCTACCGGCGGTGTACCGCCGCCTACTTCACTTCTCACCGCTGGTTACCAGACCGCCTTAGTGGGATGGGGCCTTACGGCCCCTTATCTGTCACTACCGCCTATTATTTATACCTTGGCCAGCCGCCTACTTCAATTCTTATTGAAACCCCTGCATAAACTTTTATTTATCATACTATTCATTATTTATTGTATCTTTATGTTATGTCCCCAATTAGCGCTAGCTAAATACATTGACACATGAATAAAGTTCATCATCATCATCATCATCATAAAGGAGAGGATGAAAAGGACTACAGATGATCAGATTTTACAAATAAATTTGTAAAATCTGATCATCTGGAATATGAGATTAGTTTTTTTTTTTTTGGGCTTGTTGAACAATTAGCCAGATCATGGATTTAAACCTTCCTGAGACTTTTAATTTGATTGCTTTCATTATTATATGGCCAGGATTGTAGGATCCTACTAAGTTATATATTCAAAAGTTTGTTTCTTGGTGTGTTCACAGTGTAGATGCTTTTATTCTCAAACTGTAACTTAAGGATTTTTTTTTTGGACATTCACATTCATGATTCATGATAACTTTGCGAACTTGTTGCTCAAACATGGCAACATACAAGAACTTGAGTCAAAACATGTTCATTGAAATTAGTGACAAAAGTTTGCAAATTAACAGTTGACAAGTTTGCATATTTGACTATCAAATTGCAACATATTGTTGTCCTCCCATCTCCCAAAACCACAGGATGGCAATTTTTCATGGGATTTTATATTATTTATTTATTTATGTAGATTCCAGTTGTTTTTGTGCAAATTTAGTGAAAAAAGGTGTGAAGACCTCTGTGAAGCCCAGCCACACCTCCCTACCTGACATCTCCCCACCCCACCCCAGGTGGGAACCTTTTGAGGTCCAACGAGTTCAAATTGAAAGTGTCAAATTTCACTTTCCAAAACCTCTAATAAATTTTGATTTCCCATATCCAATACAAAATAACAAAGCTACTTCTATAGACTAGCTACGTTTACAGAACGCCACAGTAGCTGGCTTCGTGTTCATGGTGTGCCCGTGCGAGTCGTGAGAGCGTGCTTCGCGAAAGACGTAAGCTTTCGTACAAACAAAAATGTCAGTGAGTTCCACAAGCCGTGCACTTAAGCACGAAGCTAAAGGCCATCAAACTTTTCATTTTCAGTTTAGAGGAAAGTTATTGCGACCTAGCACAACATTAACGGTTGGAATTACACCTCAAGCCCATAAACATACGGCAAAAAGCCTAACGTTGAAAAGATAACGAGTTCTTTTATAAACAAAAGCGTGCTGAGCGTGTAAGAAGCCGTTACGTGCCGCGAAACGAGAGATCAGTCTGCATACGCTGGGTGCTGCATTTTACTCCCTTTTCTAACTTAGATCAAGAGCACTTACTTTGAAGTTTGCATTCTTGACAACAGCTTTTGCTGTAAGTTATGGAATTGCGTGTTTAACGCACTGTAACGCCAAGCTTCCATTGACAAACGAACGATCTCGCAGAGTTCGCCATCACTGTAACCGAACCGCGTGATCAGCGCGCAATTATCACGCGCGCAATGGGTGATAACTGTGACAAAAAATAGAAGTAGGGTCCCCTCGGAAGTGTTATTACGAATATACATTTACTTTTAATTTTTTAATTTTTTTAACGAATTAAAATACGTAATACTTTTAGAGATATGAAAACACATAATTTTCTAAAATTAATCAAATTCTTAAAATAACTTAAAATTCAAAGGAGGAGGAAACAAAGTTTACAAGTCTATCTCTATTACCCTCCCCTCCCTTATACTTTTTATCCAAACGAAACTTATTCATTCTCGTCGTCAGATCAGAGCCGATCAGAGCCCTCATTAAAACCCGTGGAGCTCTGGGAATGAGAAAGGCTCTTTTTTGTTTCTGAAGAGTATGCGCGTAAGTGAAGTTACGCTGACCAGAAGAACATGAAGCTTTTGTAGATTTCAAATTCAAGCTTAGTTATATTTTTAGCATTTTCCTGCAAAAAATGGGAGATCCAGATATGAAGAAACTTGAAATTGATCCTGAATAGCTTCAAAAGTTGTCTGGTATACATTTTGTGCAGATAAACTTGAAGAAAAAATGTGGCAAGAAGCGAGAAGACAGGAGAAGAAATTGAGGGGAATGATGGTGGACTATCGTAAGAGGGCGGAAAGAAGGAGGGCTTTCTACGAAAAGATGGTTGGATTTTATTTTAATTTTTATTTGTTATCGTAGATGAAGGATTTTCAGGCAAGGAAGGTAACACTGCGACCTTTTCAATGGTGGAGAACCGATATCAAAATTCAATTAAGCTTAAGTCTTAATATTTAACTTACATGTACATGTATTCAAAATAAAATAACCGGGTACAATCGATGATTAATAAATCGGTGAGTAATCGATTGATGGGTAATCAATGAATAGTCAACTGATTAGTCATTGATTATTCCTGATAATCAGTGAGTAATCAATGACTAATCGAAAGCAACAAATTTTGTGGCCTGTTGATTACTCATGGCATGTCATCAATTACTCATTGATGCTATTGATTACTAATTTGATTAGCTATTGGAGTGATTAATCAATTTTCTATTAGAGCAGTTTTCAATTGGGTGTCAAAAGTTATTACACAATTGCTTTGGTTTTGCATTGCTACGCTTTGTGATTGGCTAAAAAATCTCTTGCCACTTTCTCGACCAATCAGAAGTAAAACCAAAACCAATCGTGACTTGCTCGCATGCGTTTTCCCGCGTTTGGCGCAGCCGACATGTAATTGCTTCGACTTTTGTGGCATATTCTTTAGTCATTGATTAGTCATTGATTATCGACAATAATCAATGACTAATCAACTGATTATCCATTGATTACTCATTGATTTCATTGATTAATTATACCTGGATAATAAGAAAGCTTAACTTTTTATAGACTCATTCAGTCTTATTATTTCCTTTCAAATTATATCAGTTTATGGTTAATGGCTAAGTGTACGTTACTAAAGTAAGAGGCAATGTAGAAGCATCTTTCAGAAACGTAAAGAGTTGAAAATTGCTAAACTTTTTACGTTTATGCAAGCCATAATATACATCATCTCTCACTTTATTTACCTAAATAAAGCGAGTTAAATTAATGAATGTAAGTGCATGTAAAAAACTAGTATAGAAAAGTAGTTTTCCAGTTTTGTCCCAAATAAGAGGGTGGCAAAGGGGTTTTACGTGACGCGTGATTGCCCCAAAATTAACCGCGTGATGCGTGATTGTGCCCAAATTAACGGCGTGATGTGTGATCTGATAGTGCAGCGTGATGCGTGATTTGCTATTTTAGAAGCGCGTGATGCGTGATTTACCTTTTATTTTTCCGTGATACGTGAATGCTTTCAACACTCTTTGAAAAACTAGAAAGCTTACATTCAAAGGACTCAACGTAAATTTCGAGTAAATTGTCTAATTGAAGATCTGTCCGGTCTTCTCTTGACATTTGATCTTCGTGGTGGGTCCAGAGAATCCGTTCCTGGCACGGCGAGGACAGAATCGAGAAATCAGAAAACGCAATTAGTAAACTCGAAGCTTACAGGGTAGAAGAGACTTGTCCTAAGACGTTACGCTACAACACCAAAGCGCACCTATCAGACCCGACGAAGAATTCAAGAAGGAAATCGGAACCATAAGAAACAGGCAACATGTCAGGCAAAACAGAAATTACTACTGAGGAGCGCTAATCAAATTCCACTATCGTAACATTGATTCAAATCAAAGAAGAGCGAGTAAGGCTACTAATTCAAACGAAACTAATATGTCAATCAGCCCAAGAACAAGGCACTAAGCCACTCGTAAATGTACAAGAGAGAGTCCAGCTCATGCAGAAACAAATTGTGGTGAAAAACATGTCAGAACTTGAGAATGCCAGTAATAAGCATGTTGAATCTCATCCTAGTGTGCTCCCTGAGTCTCGATAAGAAATTAAACGGAAGATCTCAAATACACGAAAATATCTGAATTAGAAACACATTGACCGCAAAAGACAAGCAAAACGAAATAAAGCCGATAATGCTAAGAAGAAATACACGCACTTTAAATCTTGTCACCCACCTGGAGTCAAGAAAGGTTTCTTCAAAGCGGAGAGGCCCTTAGACTCCTCAGAATTTAACGAACTTTTCAAAGGAAATTCTCAAGGAAAACATTAATAAATTCAAATAAAATCTACGGCTAAGAGGCTACCCTAACAATCTCATCGAGAAGGTACTCTCAGAAGTAATATTCTCTGACAGAATTGAAAGTCAGCTCTCAAAGACAAAACAAAAGCTCGCAAAGAAATATTACCCAATACAGCCCATGTGTACCTAACTAAAAACAGATCCTCATGGACAAATGGCATTTAATAGAATCGCAACCTTTACTAAGACAAATATATAAAGAGCCTCCCCTTATTTCATACAAGAGGGGTAGATCTTTTACAAGATATACTAGTCAGGGCTAAACTGTAAAAGTCAAACCAGCAAAAAAACCTGAATGAACAAAGGACATAACAACCACACCACGCGCAAGTAGGATTTGTATTTCATTTTAAGATTCATGAATTAACATGCAATCCTTCCAAAAAAATTGAATACAATATCAATGCATTAAATAGGCAAGCCTACGACGTCTCTACGTTGTTTTGTTACCATTTTAATGCCGGATTACTCCTTATTTACGTGACGCGTGATTGATTAAAAATTTTCTCCGTGATGCGTGATTTCACTTAAAAATTCGGCGTGATGCGTGATCGGTACCCCCCCTTTGCCACCCTCAAATAAGTGGTGCAAAATTGTCAGGTTTTGTGTTCTATTGAGAAACCTGTTATTGTTATTTTTATCCATATCAAAATTCTATTCTTATTATTTATTTCTACTCAGAGGCTAGACCCAACTCAGTTTCTCAGACTTTATGGACATAAATGTAAAATCCACATTGACCCCCAGTTATCTGCAGCAGGGGATGAAAAATCTGTAATGTGAGTACAAAACAGTCTGGACTCAAAAGGCTCAGGTGGAGAGTGTAACATTGTGCGTAAATTGTGCACAAGTTGGCCCCAAAGAGGGGGACATTTCACTGAAGAGCTTTTGTTTAAAATCCCCACCCTGGGTGTCTTATAAGATTAAATCCTCCCACCTTGATATTTTTTCCTCGTCAAACATTCAAATGTCCTAACCCTGGGGCCCAGACTTCAATTCCACCCCTCCCCCCCTCCTCTGCCACCACCTCCCAAGGCTTAACATAACACTGCATGCCATAAAAAATTATTTCAGCATGTGTTTACTTCAGAATCTACTTGGACTTTTTGTTGTTGTTGTTGTTTGTTTGGTCGTCATGTTTCACAATAATATTATTATAATGGTGCAACCATCCAAGTTGCAACCAATTAAGGCACCATGGCAACTATAATTTTTCAAAATAGATTGGCTATCCTGGCAGCTAAATCTAAAGATTCAGTTGCCAAATGGCTCATAAAGAAAAAATTAACATGGAGGGTAGTCAGGGATCGTCCAATTCAGAAATTACATGCAATATTGTGTACAGTGCCGTGCAGAGTGGGAACTTCTTTGCCATGTTTCATTCTACTAGAATATCAAGATGGTTGTGATACTAGTATTTCTATCCTTAGATATTTTAAAACCACTTATATGTTTATTTAGGATGCCATGGCAAGGAGATGCAAATAATATGATTGACAGGTAAGATGCACATGGAAACTACTAAATAAATAAAGACTATTGAATGACTTATAATGCTACATTTTCCCAAAAATTCTGGGCTTAAATAATGTGATGCTGTGCTCTTTATTGTCTTGCTGTTGAGTTGTCTACATGGATAAGAATTTCTATTTAAATCTATAAATATATATATATATATATATATACATATAAATAAATAATATAATAGACTGTTTTCATAATTACGTCACATACGACAACTGTACCAACATTAAAATCAAATGAAGAATGATCCTCGCAGTTATGAACGCAATTTAAGCAATTGCAAAAAGAAGCCCTAAAAAAAAAAATTCAGGACTTCTTTTCGCAATTGCTTAAATTGCGTTCACAACTGCGAGGATCATTCTTCATTTGATTTCATTTCTGCAGTTCGTATATGATTTATTTCATATATATCACTTCACATGTACCAAAATTCCTTGTGCATACTAGTGTAGGAGTCTCACGCAAACCTTTGTGCAAAACACAAACAATGGCAAAATTAACATGGTGGCCACATCCGATACAAAAGTACCTGACATAATAATTATTATGAAAATGGTCTATTATCGTCAAACCTTTATTAAGCGGTCACCCTCGGGGAATAGCCAACTGACCGATTGAGAGGTTACTGCTTGTGTTAATTACTTTATAGTACCCATGTCCTTCTTTAGAATTTTAGGACTTTTAAGAGAATTTTATTAACAGACTCAAAAAACCAAGCTTAAAAACCAAAACTGATATTTGCTAAATGCCAATTTAATGTTATCAAATGAATATTATTTCAGATTTGATGTAAGGGCACACCTAGACATTATTCCAGAACAACCATCATCAAGCACTATTGGGTAAGAACTCTGAAATATGTAATATTTTGTGTAATAATTATTGCAATGTAACAATGGTCATTGTCATGAGGCAATATCAGAGCTGTCACTAATTTTTTTTAGTAGCCAGGAAAATGGAAAAAGTAGCCAGCGAATAAAAAACCAGTTCTATAACAGGGCTCGAAAAAAGTCCTGTCCAGTCATCCTGGATAAGTATTACTGTGGGGCATTAGTACCTTTTCCTGCTTGCTTGCCTTGCCCAGGCAAGCTGTAAGCTGACTAAATAATGATATTGAAACAGAAAAGTAAACTTTGGCAAGCACGTAACTTATAACTGCAAACTTTTTCCGAGTGATAGGCGTGAGAATTTTTTTGTGGGAGTGCCAGGATTTCTGAAGGCAACCCGACCAAATCCCAAGGGAACCCGATCTATTCCGAAGATGTCTGAAGATGTTCCGAATAATTCGGAGGTTTCCATGGACCTCAGACCTCCGTTTCATAACATCTAGCTGTAATTGTAATGTTAAGAAGGATAAAAACCTACAAAAAAGTGCTATATTTTAATGAACGTAACTACATTATGTTTGATTGGATTTATGTGATCAGTTAAGGCTGATAGCTCAAATCTGTAAGTCGGGCGTGAGAAATTGCTCCATAGGCGTGAGTAGGCGTGAGATCGGATTTTTGGACCCGCAGGCGTAAGACTCACGTCTAAGGCGTGAGACTTGGCAGGTATACGTAACTACCTGGGCGGGGGCAAGCAAAGTTTGACAGTTGCTTGTCCAATGGGCAAGCTGGAATTCAAGTTTTTTTGTAAGCCCTGTTAATAAGTAGCATTTTTTTGTTTGTCTATGAGAGTAGCCAGAGCTCAGAAGCATAGTAATGAGGGGAAATCCCCAGTAGATTCATTTGCTCTAATCTTCTCTCTAATCCTCTCTTTTTAATAGCTGTGGTAATTACATGAAGCACTTTTACCTAGTTGGTAAATTTGATTTACCTAGTCTAAATAAATTTATTTACTAGGCTTATTGGCAACGGCAATGAGAACTATACAAAAAGACAATTAGGTTCAATGAGCAAAACAATGGCTCTGCATGTGCATTACAAACTTTGGTACATTTCTTTGCCATTTCTGTTTTCCATCGCATGACCATTAAAATTTAGCTAGGTAAATTTTACCTAGGTAACATCCATTACACATAGAAAACCATTTACCTACAAGTACATTAATTCAAATTTAAGTGTGTCGCAGCTATTATTTCAAATTTTCCAAGGTAAAAGTTGTATTGTATAACTGCGACTAATATCAACAAGGGATTTTAATGCAGGTCCTATATTTCCAGATTGATTGGAAGTTGAAAATTTTGTTTTTTTTTAAAGGGAGGAAAATGAGAAAGAAACTCAAAATCCACCAACAAGCTCAATCCACATCATGCCAACTCCTGGGGCTCATTTCTTTTCGGGCCTTGAACTATAGTTTAAAAATCGTTATCTATAGAATGGTGGTATAGTTTTTAACGTGCAAATAAGCATGACTTGTTTAGTCAATTTAGAATTTTATTGCTTAGCTTACAAAGTGGGTGAACACCACGCACATAAAATAGCTTTCTGGGGCCCACAAAGATATCAGAAGTTTCAAGAAACAAGCTCCTGGTTTTGATCCCAGTACATATTGGTGGGAGGTGTTACTCCCAGCAGTGCACCAACCAGCTGCTTCTTAGATTATTTGCAGATGTTGGTAAATATTCAAGTACTGCCATATTTTTCTGTTGTCATGCAGTGTGTGACTTTTGTAGTCATCACTGAAACATCATTTTAGAGACTTGGATTAAATGGTCGTAGTGGTACTGCAAAATGTTGGCTATTTTCTGGTGTTATTCATTTTCAGGCCTTTGATGGAAACTGACCCTGAGGAACATAGGTTAAATTATGAGAGATACAGGACACTGGTAATGATAGACTATAGTGGAGGTCAGTTAATAAGTTACTTATTCCCATGAGGTCATTATTGTATAATTGAAATTATTACCCCTATAATAAAAAGTGGAGAATCCAACCCGATGGATTACACATAAAAAAAATTATATATAGTACAATGGAGTTCTGGAGGACAGTGGAGAACAGTGCAGCTCAGATAATTATAAGCGACCACAAAACATGCTTGAAGCGCATTAGTTAGAAATGCGTTAACGCAAGTGCGTTAATCTAACGCGCTTCAAAAGCGTGCTTGTAGCATACCACAGTATGTATAAGCTAGCTCATTGTTGTCAAGTTATTGTTGCCTTTAGTGTCAAGACAATGGTCTAAACAATGTCTACAGAAGATGGTGATCCTTGAGGAATGGAAACAAACACGTCAATGACTTGTCAGTTTACAAGGCTGATCTCAAACAAACGTTTATGGTCAAATCTAAGTCTGCTAAAACTTGTGTTTATGGACATGTATTAAACAATATTTCATTTATTGTGTTAATTTTGTTTTTAAAAGAAAAATGTCAAATGACCGGTGTTACTGTTGTTGAGCTAGTTGAATACATTCATGGCTGCCGGTTATCAAATCAAAATAAAGAAAAGAATATATACAGGAGGGCTAAAAACCATATAAATTTCGTCCCACTTTTTGAAAATGCTGGACGTGACATGAGAGGCTTTGCTAGTTTCATTCGGCGAGATCAAGTTGTTTTCGTCACTCACATCGTTAGTTTAATTTTGATGGCTACAAAATAGCCCTCATAATCAAAAGACCTTCACGAAAGAGTATTTGACTGTTTCAATAACCTTTCTAGAACAAGAGGTACGCAAATTTCAGTGCGATTTCTTGCGAATTGTGTAAGTTGATTGTTCATTGAAAGAACAGTTTGTCTTGTGGAACCAGATTAAACAACAATGAATCATTGACATGGCCACGAGTGGTGAGATCAAGTTATTTTTGCCCTGCTTATTTAATAACTCTTTCACTCCCAGAGTCAATTATGGAGTCATGTAGTTTAGTTCTAACTTTTGAGTCTGTGGATGAAATTCTATGGTGTGACCATTCAAATGAAACCTCTTCAGCAGTACTTTTGCATGGTACCATTTGTTCTAACTTTTGAGTCTGTGGATGAAATCCTATGGTGTGACCATTCAAATGAAACTTCTTCTGCAGTACTTTTGCATGGTATCATTTGCTTTTTAATATTTTACAAAACAAAATTTGGGATTTTTCTTGAATAATTTTTTATCTTTGGCACTCGTGGGAGTTAAAGGGTTTAGTAATTAAAACAATAGAGGCGACGTTTATGCGCCTCTAAATTAGTCTTTAAAGTTTCTCTTGCCAAAAAATCATCTTCAAATAGTTGGCACGTCAAAATAAATACTATCACGAGTTGGACCTTGATCGAAAGAGCCCTGTGTGTTTTGCATTTGCACTGATCATTTCTTTCTGAGCTGCACTGTACGAGTACCGGGCATTGCAATAAATTACCTAAACAGATTGTTTCTGCTTGTATTTGTCATAAAGATAGTGGACCAAGTGTAATGGAGAATGCATCACTTTGGGTAAAAGTGAAGAACAGCTCACCTCCCCCGACTGTCGGCCAACTGTCGGCCAACAGATAACGAACAGTTTACCGACAGGTTACTACAGTTTACCGACAGGTTACCGACAGTCGGCCGTCAAATGGTTACCACTATGGAAAAAACTGTTGGCCGACTGTCGGTGGAGGTGAGCTTTTACCTCACTTTGTGTTCGTCGAGTCAACAAGTACAAAGTTGTGTATCATTAGTTCTTATGACATTCATTTCTGTAAAACACCACTTTTTGATCACTGCATCCTTGCATCCTGCTTGATGTGCCATCGTTGTCTTCCATTTAAGTTGACACGAAAGGCTGGTTGGTTTGGGTTTGATTTATGGTCGCAAGAATCTTATAATATTAAATGTTTTCAATTTTCTTTTTTAGGTTCTGAGGAATCTTACATTCGTCAGTTGGAAATAGAAGAAATGTATGGGGTAAAGAAAGATGATGACAAAAAAGACAAAGAGAAGTAAGAAACAGAATAAAACTGTTTATTACATTCATTTTACTAAAATGGCTTTTATATCCTGGGAGGTCATGTCTCCTGTTGGCTTGATAGCTCCATTGGTAAGGACATGTCTCCTGTTGGCTTGATAGCTCCGTTGTTAAGGACATGTCTCCTGTTGGCTTGATAGCTCCATTGGTAAGGACATGTCTCCTGTTGGCTTGATAGCTCCGTTGTTAAGGACATGTCTCCTGTTGGCTTAATAGTTCCGTTGTTAAGGACATGTCTCCTGTTGACTTGGTAGCTCTGTTGGTAAGGACATCTCTCCTGTTGGCTTGATAGCTCCATTGGTAAGGACATCTCTCCTATTGGCTTGATAGCTTCATTGGTAAGGACAATGTCTCCTGTTGGTTTGATAGCTCTGCTGGTAATTATAAGGACCAAGCTTATAGCCAACGCGGTGTCCAGGCGTACTGTGGATGCCCACTTTGTGAAGAAATTCATGAAAATTGCACCTACTCCTTTAAAAAGTTATGATGGGAAATATTTTCAGGATGCCCACTGTTCAATTTCTGGCTAAAAGCCTTGTATGGACATGTCTCCTGTTGGCTTGATAGCTACGTTGGTAAGGACATGTCTCCCGTTGGCTTGATAGCTCTGTTAACGTTGGTAAGGACATGTCTCCTGTTGGCTTGATAGCTCTATTGGTAAGGACATGTCTCCTGTTGGCTTGATAGCTCCATTGATTAGGACATGTCTCCTGTTGGCTTGATAGCTCCATTGGTTAGGACATGTCTCCTGTTGGCTTGATAGCTCCGTTGGTTAGGACATCTCTCCTGTTGGCTTGATAGCTCTGTAGGTAAAGACATGTACATGTCTCCTGTTGGCTTGATAGCTCCGTTAGTAAGGACATGTCTCCTGTTAGCTTGATAGCTTCGCTTGTAAAGACATCTCTCATGTTAGCTTGATAGCTTCATTGGTAAGGACAAGTCTCCTGTTGGCTTGATAGCTCCATTGGTAAGAGTGCTGTTTTGTTCAAGCCCCATTTAAGTCAGAATTATATATTTTTTGCAGGTTTTCTCTGCAAATATTGCAGGTTGCTAAAAGGATCTTTCACTCATATCTTTCGTTCATTATGCTTGTGTTGTAGAAGTCAAGCAAAGGCAACCATAGGATTTACATACGACAGCAGCACAGGTATTGGCAGTTCTGATAAGGAGGATGATGACAGTGACAGTGATAGCGACAGTGTTCTTAGTGACATTGGTAAGTGGTTGTGCATGTTCTGTGAATTTTCATCTCATTTTCTGTTCATGGGCAAATGATAAGCTGGCAAATTAAAACCAGTGATCCCAGTTTGAAAAACTCAGTTTTGAAGACACTCTACGTACAGTGTAATCGGCTGTAAGCATGTGGAAGCCATCAATTATACAGCCATTAATTGAACATTGTGAGACAGTTTATTCATACCATTTTTACTTAGTGAAATAATTTTCTCATCAAACAGATGTTACAGTGGATGTTGATGAAATTGATACAAATCAGGTAATTCCACTTATGATTAATTATGGTCTGGGTTTGTGTTGGAATATCTACTGTAATGATTTCATTTAGTACCCTCCTTCCAATCAGTGCCCCCTTTATAATAACCCCCACCCCCACCCCCCCCCCCCCCTTGAGTCTCATTTTGTTAAAAGTGTCCCCTTTCTAATAAGCACCCGACTCTTGAGTGTTGTTTTTAGTGCCCCATATTTGGACATTGAAGATGCTATGCCAGAAACCTAATTTATCAAAGAGAGTGGCCTTAAAACCATTAAGGTATAATAGCAAATTACATTCTGACTATGCAAGCCATTAATTATTGTTACTCTTGTTCTGATTATGCAAATTGTTTAATTTTCTGTTATTGTACATTATAGTGCTCTTCGCGCTCACGTGTTTTTCTCAAAAACAAAATTTAAGTAACAATCTGTGTAAGAAGTAGGCAATTCTCTATTGTTCCGATGCATTTCGCTTTCCCCACATAAGAATGTTTAGACTTTCGTACTGAGAATACGTCAACCTATGGACAACATGGTTTTGAAATAAAATTTACTGAAACTTTATTTTAAAGCGATGTTTCTTTTGTGCTACAAGATTTCATCCAATCTTGCGACTCCAAAACAATGGCCAAGAAAGACTTCTAATTTTCCATGTTATCCCCACATAGAATTTTTGTTGCATTAAAAATCACAATAGTTTTCACTAAAAGGGAATCAATTAGTAAACTAGAGATAAATAAATGCGCTGCCTGATGAAGTCATGGTCGATTTTCATGTTTTAGCCAATGAGGTGAACGGTTTCAACAATAGCACAATTCACACCTTTCTGCATTCCGTGGATTTGGGTTGCCTACTTCTTACACGGATTGTTACTTAATAAGAGCTCCCTCCCTTGAGTTACCAAAAGCAAATAACTGCCCCGGGCATTATTTAAATCGAATAATTATTTTAGGTGTTCCATATTTTTCATCCCTTTTTTCGACAGCGGGAGACCTTAGATGGTTGTGGACTTCATTATGGAATGGCTTCAGCTCAGTTTTGCAGGTTTGTTGTAAAGTTCATAATACTTGTTGTTATAACTGTTAGTAGCTCGCTTCTTATTTCTTTGTGACAAAGTAAACATTCCAGCATTCATGTTTTTTATATATTCAACACCAGTAATAACTATGATATGTAACAGAACCTTGATGAACACTGACAGTCAATTTTTAACTTTGTGATCCCTCCAGGCTCTTATTAGAAATTATGGCAAGTTAAAAAACAGTTCTGTTTTTTTCAATTGTAGAAAGCTGAAAGAAGATAAGGAAGAAATAGAAGAGCAACGAAGACTTCGGCAAGAAGAGGAAGAACGATCTCTTGTCACTGTAAGTTTGTTATGCTAAAAAACTCATATGATAGGTTTGTCTAAGTAAAATAATGTAACTTCAGTTTTGCTGAATTTATAATAATTATTATTCTAAGTCATCAGGAAGTCACTGTGCTTTTTCAAAGCAGTTTCTTGGTGTTGTGGATGTTGCGATCACCAAATAAAACAAAACATTCAAAAGACAATAAACAACACCCAAACATAGCCAACAATATTTTCCGCAACACCAAGAAATCCCCTATTTCAGTTGGAGCAACCAGTGACATTATTAGTGTCTAGTCTATCAAGAGGTGCTTTTTTACAATGTCATGATGTTTCAGAAGGCTTCTTTGCCTTTTCTTGAGCTGCGATACCCACCAATTGGCCCATAATGTTTATATGGAGTTCCCTTTTGCCTTGCACATGGGAGACAATCACTTTACGTAATTTTCAATGCAGCATGCAGAACTGATTTGATAGTGATCTGATCATGTAAAGATTGCCTACAACAGTGGTTGCTCAGAGGAATTCATGTCAATCAGTTTTTGTGCACCATTTTATGTCAGGGTCGACGTGCAAAACGTGAAAGACGCTCACTACGAGAAAAGCAAAGAAGGAAGGTTCTTCATGATATGGAGCAGTCACCACCAAGGTACAAGAGAACACATGCCTATTTGATTACAGTCCAGTTTCTTTCTTTCTACAGATCAGCTTCTGTTTTGTTATATTGTCTAACCTTTATTATTATTTTCAATTACATTACTTTTCCCTGCCTCAAATAGCGTTTTTGCTAATTTGCAGGGGAACTGTACTTAAGTTTATATGTCTAATAAAGTTTTGTTTGTTGTTTGTTGTTTGTTTGTTGTTGTCTTGATGATGTCTCTATAACCTTTCCTAAAGTAAAAGTGCACTGGTTTTATTGAGGTACAATACTCGTTCTCAGCAGATAATTTAAACTCCACTGAACTGGGCACATCTGCATGTAGTAAATATAATAATTATTAATGAGCAAATGAATGAATAAAATGTGTTTAAGGCATCTAAAACTTATACATGTGGGAACGAAACACACAGGAGAAGACTTTGAGACTGACCTGCATTACAGCGGTTACCATTAGCACGCGACCCACCGCCTTCAAAACAGCCAGATAAAGTTGAGTTTTAGTGGACGTCAATCAAAGTAAAGCTGTTAAAATTATTTTAGACTCTGACAGGATTTCAAGCAAGCAGAGCTAAAAAATGAACAATTTTACCCGCTGAGAGAAGGTAAAACTTTATTAAACTCGATTTCCAAGCAAGTTTAAACAAAAAGAAAATCTGCTGCTTGTTGAAACCGTATTTTTAGAATAAAACTTTTAAATTATCACTGCACGTGATAATTTACAACTCAGTGGTGCATGATGAATTGTAGGTGGATCACAACTCATGAAGCCGCGGCTGCACAAAGAGCCAGCTTTTATATCATGTTGAATGAAATCTTCTCTTTAAAACTATAATTGACTTTAAAATTTGTTGTTTTAAAATGTTTACTATTTCTTTTTGGTAAAATCGTTCGGAATCCAGTTGGAATTTGAAAAAAAAAACAATGTTAACGGCTTTTCTTTGATTGACGTCCACCAAACTCAAGTTTGACCTTCGGGAATGAAGAGCGATGGGTCACGTGTTAATGGTAACCGCTGTAACTTATATGCTAACCAGCTTAAGGGATATTGATCTGTTTTAAAAAACGATAAAAAAGAACTTCAAGGAACCTGCAAATAACTTCATTGTATCATAGTTGGAATTTTGTTGATTTCATGTCTTAGTTTTCTGTGTTTTACAGCTATGCCAGGAAAGCAAGTCCAACATATGAACCATACAGAAGGTAAATTAGTGAAACACCCATGTGGAGACATTAATATAAATATTATAGAACTTCTACTGCCGTTCTATGTTCTTTCTAGGTGTGGTCATGATAATAGACCAATATCACGCTAGCATGGCATGAAAATATATTTAATTTAATGGGGAAAAGAGTCCAGTATCAAATTCAGCACATCAATATTAGTAAAAGTGTAAAGTTTCGTAAAGATTGCTCGTACACTGACGGAGATATGAAATTTTGAAACCTAGTACTCTGGCCTAATTTTTACAAAGAAATGTATGGGAAAAACAAAAAAACGAGGCTGGACAGGCAATCTATGTCCATCCACCATACATTTCTTTGTAAAAATGCTCTGTTTCAAAATGTCATATCTTCGTCAGTTTGCCAGCAATCTTTACAAAACTTTGTAATTTTACTAATATCGATATGCTGAATTTGATGCTGGGCTCTTTCCCCCAATAAACTAAATATATTTTTGTGCCATGCCAGCGTGATATTGGTCTATTGAACCTCTTTTAACAGCCACCTTCCCATTTTGGCTGCCTCCATACAATGGCCATATTTTATTCTCCTGTCTTCTTAAATGTTAACTTGAATCCTCTTAAATTGAAAGCCTCCCCATAGTGGCCACTTCTCTACAATGGCTGGAAAATTATGCTGGAGGGTACCTGTGGTAGAGAGTTTCTAATTCTCCTTTTGTTACCACTGTGAGATCAATAATAGATGTCTTGAGAATTAAGGAAATGATCACCCCAAGATGAACTGTCTTAATATGACAGTTTGTCTTAAAGTGCCCCTGCGATCAAATTTTATAGTTGATTTTTATTTCATTTTTCTTAAGAAAATAGTGTAATTACTGACCTGTCCAAACGATTTTTCAATCTGATCACGGGAAGGCTTTTTTTTTACTGTACTTTTCTCATTTTCAAAGCCGCCATTACATTTGCATGTTCCAGTAGTTTCAAAAGAAGCAAGAGAAAGTGACGTCAAAGACTTACTGGCTTAAAATTGCATTGTGTGAATACAGCTTATTTAGTATGCTTCACGGGAATATTGAGTGGGCGGCACGGTGGTCTAGTGGTTAGCGCGTCGGACTTTCAACCTGAAGGTCGGTGGTTCGAAGCCTGGTCTCTGCCGTCGTGTTGTTTCCTTAGACAAGAAACATTACTCCACACTGTCTCTCTCCACCCAGGTGTATAAATGGGTACCGGCGACAAAATGCTGGGGGTAACCGTGCGATGAACTAGCATCCCATCCAGGGGGGAGTAGCAATATTCCTAGTCGCTTCATGCTATAGAAACCGGGTTTAAGCTCCAGCCGTTATGAGCCTTCTGGCTCGGGTGCGCAACTTTTATGGGAATATTGAGCTTTCAGATTGCCAAACTCGTGTTCTGCATATTAAATAAGTTGTATTCACACACTGCAATTTTAAGCCAGCGAGTCTTTGACGTCACTTTCTCTGGCTTCTTTTGAAACTACTGGAACATGCAAATGTAATGGCGGCCATGAAAATGAAAAAAGTACAGTCATAAAAAAATGCTTGCCTGTGATCAGATTGAAAAGCGGTTTGGACTGGTCAGTAATTACAATATTTTCTTTCAAAAAATGAAATAAAAAGCAATTATAAAGTTTGATCGCAGGGGCACTTTAAAGGGTTAACCCGACTAATGTCAGCTGCTATTTTTAGTACCAGGATAAGACATATTAACAAATTTGGAAAACATTCTGTGGTTATTTAAAAACGTTTAAAATATATGTGCTTCTGATTGCCAGTCTGCAATCTTGACAAATAATGAATAAAACGTGCAAACATTGAAAAATATACAGTAAAAAGTAAGAAGTAGAAAAATAAAATAGAAACAATAAAAATACTTTTGGGGGAATAAAATGCTAATACAAAGTTCTTAAAACAATTGAATATTGCCTAGGTAATTGTTTCGAGTTATTGTCTGCTTCGCTTGTAATTGTGGTATGCCAAGATTCCAGTGTTTTCCTTACACAAAAGTTTCCCTTGTCAGTTACATGGGCATTGTTAAAATCAATAGAATGGCTGTTCAGCCAAACATGAGTGGCAATGTTTGAACCTTTCTTGTTTCAAATATCTTCTTTCTTCCTGGTTTGTAAACACCTTCCAGCTTCTCCTACATAGCTCCACGGACAGTTGGCACATAGAATCTTATAAACAACATTTGTTTGTAGATCAATTGGTGGTCTTGACTTGTAAATTATTGAAAAACAATTGGTGCCATCTAAAGTACTGCCGAAGAGGTTTCATTTGAATGGTCACACTAAATTTCATGCCTCCAATGTTATGTGTCCACAATTAACTCTTGCAGTGAAAGGGTTAATATACAGGAACAGTTTTTTAAGATGATTTTGTTTGTAAACATCATGATGCTGTTCATTTTTACATAATTTGTTTTTGAAGTTGGAGAATTTCCAGTACTCTTTGGAATGAAAGCGTTCATAATGTTCCAACACCTAAAATGCTTTTTGATTTTCATCTACAGGTCTTCATCACGCTCATCATCTCGCTCACAGTCACCAGAAAATCCAGGGAAAGTAGAGTTCATTACAGAGTTCAGCCATCCAGCCGCTGATCAGCCAACCAAGAAAGCATGCGATGATTCACAATCACATTCCTCCTCTTCCCGGTCGGTTTACTTTACTTTGTTACCTGCTAGAACCATGTGCCCAGCTTTAGGTTGACTGTAAGAACACACAGTGGTCCCTAGGTATATTGTCTATATTGTTTGTGCCATTGTGTTGTTTCATAAAATATCCATACCTCACCCATGGAAGGTTTTTTGGTTTAACCTCCCCCCTCCCTCAGTGGGGCTTTTGAGACACCCCCCCCCCCCCCCCTCAGGGGGTTTTTGAGACACCCCCCTCCCTCAGGAGGCTTTTGAGACACCCTCCCCCTCCCCCTCCCTCGGAATTTCCAATGACCTTCCATGGGGTTGATATGGATATTTCCTGGAACTGCACATTTTAAAAGGACATGCCGCATGTAAGGGACCTTCTTATGCTCTTATGTCTCCACTTATGCTGGGGAAATCAATGAGGCTTACAAGATGAAGTTTTGTTGCCATCCCATTCATGAGTTAAGATATATTTCTTTAATTTTTTTTCCTGTTTAATTGGATAATAATGCAAAAGCCTTTTTTCACTGTTCTATGTAATAAATATTATGTTTTAAGAACCAAGAGCTGATCTGAGTACCTGTACTAGTTTAAAGGACGAACCGTTAATTTTAGTGAACGTGCATGACTTTGGCCTGGGCAACTCGGGACCATGTTAAATTGATGATCCCCTTGGTTGTGCTTGTTGTACCTGTCATGGAATAAAATTTGTTTTGGTACCACACAGTGACTACCATTTTCTTTGGCGTTAATGTAATAATGAATGTGCAATTCTGTTTTTCCTCGGCATCCCTACCCCACTACCAAAACGGCTTTAAACAAAAATAGACACCTGGCTTATTTTCAGATTCTCATAAAGCAAAGTGTATTAATTTAACAGTGAAGAAAAACCATTCCTGTACTGTGTGGTGCTGGATTGTAGCAGTTTAATACGCATGTAAAGCTTTCTGAAAAGACAGATGTTTTGGAACTTTTCTCTGTGAAACATGGAAAACTTTCCATAGTTAGCTTTTTGAACACGGTCAGGCACTTTTCAGTAAAGACAAACCATGCGGGACAAATTATCCGACCAGACTGACTTCTTGTCAGGTCAATATTGTCTCTTGAACAAACAAATGACTTGGTCAGAGAAGAAAATTATTTGCAGGCTTGTTACATCAGCTGAAATCCGTCTATAAGAGCCAAACAGTGTTCTTTACATTCAGCTAATTTGGTTCTTTTCTGTTTTTCTTCATCTTGCTCCATGATGACCAACTTATCTTGCTCTATGATGTCCAACTGAACTTGCTATATCATGACCAACTTACTCTGCTGTATGATGACCAACTGCTGAATCCCGATGATTTCTCTCCAAACACCAACCTTGGTATGTGAAATTGCATCAATTACTTGTACCATAAATGACGGAATTTATTTTTGCTTATTTTTTACTGCGTTTATTTCCTCTTGTCGTCTATCCTTTAATGTAACTGTGCTGTTGTACAAATCAACACCAATATAGTACAACGTCAGAACGCAAGAAGTCGAAGGAGCGTGACAGATCGCACAAGAAGCACAGGAGTAGAACACGTTCTAGGTCACGCGACCGAGAACGACGTCGTAATCATGGAAGATCGCGTGACAGATCCCGCGAGAAAAGTAGGTCACGCGGTAGAAGCCGGTCACGCGACAGAAGTCGATCGCGTGATAGAAGCCGATCACGACAAAGAAGCCGGTCGCGTGACAGAGACCGTCACAGTGGTCGTGGGCGTGACAGGCATAAGCACCAGAGTCGTAGTAGAAGCCGAAGCCATGACCGCAATCGGCGAGAGCGTGACAATGAGCGTGATGGTGGCAGTAAGGAAAGAAAGGGGCTACCTACCAAGGTTCTTGGGTGAGTTGATTTATGACAAAATTCCTTTTATTAAAAGTCTTAAGCCCCGGCTAAATTTTTTTTTTTCGATCAAACATTTATGGCTAACAGTTAACAATGTTACAGCGTTAGTCGGCTTTGAAACAATTTTACATGTCAACGACAAATCATACGTAAGTATTTTCATCTGACCGCCATCTTGAAATTCCTGGGGTAAAAATACGCAAGCGCCAACAGTGTTAGTCTCCTCGGCAACCGTTATTTGTGTCGTCATGCAACGTTCCTTCCGACACGAATAACATCTGCGCAGGAGACTACAACAATGTTGGCACCACCACCACCACCACCACCACGACGATGACGACGACGACGGAGGTTTTGGATAAACAATTAAGAATAAAAATTAGCGATGGTAGTTTCGAATGACGTTTCGTTGCCTCACTCGAAACTACTATCGCTAATTTTTATTCTTAATTATTATTCTTATTAAATTATTTATAAGTACATAGTGTCATGTTTTTTTTTTATATATTTAATATTTAATCCTGTAAAAGCGCCCGTAATTTAGCCACTTAGACTGCAAAGTGTTGATTTCTTAATAAACGATTTACTGCTATTTGTCAAACTTAGGTTGTTGAAAAACAAGACAACACCTTCGTCAGGCAGCAAGGATAAGGTTGGTGATTCTGTTTATTTATCATTAAAAATTATAGTTGAACCCCGCCAGTGCAATTGCATTGCTTATTGCATGCTTTAACCGCTTTATGCATTGGATTGCATATTTCGTTGCATTACATACTGCGTTTTATTGTTCGACTCTGACGTCATTTTACCCTATAAGGGAAAGAGAAGACGCAAACTATCCGAGCGTATAGAGGTTTTGCACGGCAGCCATGTTACATGGCAGGAACAATGAAAATGTTTTGCATTAGAAAGAACATTCATTCCCATGGGAAAAACGAATCTATTGTTCTTGCCATGCAACATGGCTGCCGTGCAAAACCTCTATTACACAGTAGATTGCCGGTTTAAAGACACAGCAGCTATTATAAATAATAGAATTTCAGTCGAGTAATAAATCCATTATTCGATGGTTTAAGAGATAATACATGCGGCAATTTTACTCATTGATCGCAACTCCTAAAATATCCTTATGCATTATCTCTTAAACCATCGAATAAGGTGTATAGATTGCATATTACGTTGGATTGTATATTGCGTTCGGATTGCTTATTGCGGTGCATTGCATATTGCGTCGCGTTGCATAGTGCGTCGGGTTGCATATTGCACTGCATGTTGACATTGCATCATATTTTGTTGTATTCTTGATGCCTTTTATTTGCAGATGAGCACTCAGGAGAAGATGAAGAAACGAATGCAGATGATGCTAAACAAACAGTGTAAGTCATAATGATTATTGCTTTGTTCGAATATAGAATGCAACCATCGTAATCTTCTGAATGATTTCTGTGGTATTGCATGCATCTATTGTTTATTTTACTTTTTTGCGTTTGTAGTGAAAACAGACAGAAAGGAAGACAGACGAAAACGAGACATAAAAGAACAAGAAAGACGGGTATATATTGTCATTTTGTTTCGTTATGGCTTTTGCTTTCGAGGAGGTGCTACTTTGAACATGTCCTTACTTTTGGAACGTTACTGTTGATAGTCAGACTGCAGACTGATGATCTCTTAGTGCGTGAAACTTGACCGCCACCAGAGCACATAAGCCTCGAAGAGAGGGACTGCTCTCATTTTGGTAAATGTAAATGTAAATGAAAGTCAGTCAGTCAGGTGAAAGCCAAGAATTGAGTTGAACCGGATTACGACCAGTTATATTTTATACGAAAAATAGTTTGTACTGTGTTGAATGGAAGTTAGTGATAACATGATTTATTTTCTTATTTTTTACCCGCAGGAGCGAGAGGATGATTTACGCGAGATGCAGCGAAAATGGCGCGAACGGTAAGTGCTTTGCCCGGAGATTTACCCGAAGTGATATCGATATTATTTTTTGTCCAAGCAAAGCAACACGAACACTCAAATTCAAGAATTCGCACGTGAGCATTTGACGTAGGTCATTTATCGTAGGAATCTCATTCGTACTGTTTCTTTTTTTTGTGTGATGGTGAAACTCTTGTTGGGATGTTTAATCCTCCCAAGTGTGCCAATAATCGAAATTAAAAAAAAGCCCAACTTTCATTTTGTAAAATATTGAAAAAAAAATACTACCATGCAAAAGTACTGCTGAAGAGGTTTCATTTGAATGGTCACATCATAGGATTTCATCCACAGACTCAAAAGTTAGAACAAATGGTACCATGCAAAAGTGCTGCTGAAGAGGTTTTATTTGAATGGTCACATCATAGGATTTCGTCCACAGACTCAAAAGTAAGAACTACATTACATGTCTCCATAATTGACTCTGGGAGTGAAAGGGTTAAAGGGAAAAGTGTATCATGTTTTCGTGAGAATGACCAGGAGCTTGCTTTATTTCTTTAAATAGGGGAATCTTTGTTTACCATTTTTTCCTCATTAGCATAGGCACCCCGTTCTCTAACCTACCTACAAAAAATCAACTCTGACTATTGAAAGGGCATAGCACAATTAGCTTTCTTTGAAAATTTGAACCCGATATTTTAGATACACTTTATGCAATGCTGTATTAAAAACTCAAAATTTTACAAAGAATTTATGGCTCATTGGCGCTTTTGCCACCCAACTATTTGGCAGTTTTTGATACTAGCAGATATTTCCTTAAATATTGCATGAAAAAAGCTGAAAATTGCATAGATTACTAAGTTTAACAAGTTCTTTCAACTTTTGAAGTCAATTCGTATTTAGCGTGATGCCTTCTCTATGCAGATTCGTATGCTAATGAAGCAAAATTTGAAAAATGACGTCAGCAAAGATTCCCCTATAGGAAGAAAAAAAATCTCTTAAAGATGAAAGCAAACAAATGGAAACAAAAGATTCAAAGTAATGGTTGAAAAAACCTTCAAATTCCACAAGAATGGCAATTTGGATTGCTTGACCGCCTGTCACAAAATCAAATTTGATGAAATAAAATTAATCCACTTCCATCCTTGCATTTCTTTATTTTATTTCCAGACTACGTTTATGTTTGCTCTGTAGAATATTTTTATCCAATTTACTTGTATGGAAATTAGGAGAGCGAGACCCTCTATTATTTCGACGGAACCCTTCAAGTACGAAAACGCTTTCTTTATGTGAATCCATTGATTACCAAATTCCAAAAACTGTTATATTTTGCAGAGACAGAGAAAGAGATGCATTTGACAGAAGTCGCTCTCCTTCTCCGCGAGGTAAATAAGAAAATGGGCTGTATCTGTAGCTAAGCTTGAAACGCAATGTAACAAGATTTTATTTACCTCAGCTTTCATTTATATGATCGCACTTTCGGATCGAGCTCTCTTGGAAGAGAGCTTGCTTGCTTACAAGCTAGGTCTATTTCACAGACTCAAAACTTTGAAACACGTAAATTAAAATGTCATTACACTATTTTAGTTACTGAAGAACACGAGAAAGAGTCACGAGCCGAAGACGAGTGATTTACAAGCTTTTCGAGTGTTATTCCAATATCCCAAGTTTTGGTTTATTGCACCGATAAACTGAAGAAACGTGTAGTATATTGCTTTTATATGATAACTACATTTTCCATGTGGTTTACTGGTATAATAGTCAACAGCTATGGACCAATCAGAGCGCGCGTATTATCTTCAGTTATTGTACATTTTTTATTCATAGGACGACGAAGAAGTGTATCTCGTTCACCACCGAGGAGGTAAGAAATTCCTTAACCGGCTAACGTGAGGGAAAAATGGTGATTTGATAGAGGTGGTTGAGTATGTTAAGCCTTTTAACACTCAATAGCGTCTAAATTCGTTCATTTATTGAGAAAATCGCAAAATTCATTTTGCACAATGTTGAAGTGGGTGTAGTTGGTGATGTCCCAAGCGTAAATTTGCTGTTTGGTGTTTTAGCTTTTGTTTTACAATATCAATTTCCAGAACAATTCCCTCAATTTATTTTTCAGACGGCACAGAAGTAGGTCCCGATCAAGATCCCCAACTGATCCCCCAAAAAGTAAGTTGTATCTGGTTATTGGACATTTCACAAGAAAGTATTACTCTCCTTAGGACTTCATCCACAGACTGAAAAGTTAGAACCACCTTGTACAGCTTAATAAATGGCGAAGCGGAATAGGTTAAAAGCTGGCCAAGACAAAATGATCAACTGGTAAACCCGGGAATTGTCACTAGAATCGTCACGCGATGGTTTTCGCGTGACGATTCTGGTGTTTTGGAGTCTAGTTTCAAAGAGCACTGTTCTTTTTAAGAAGACGTATCGTGAACATAATGCACGAGTGAGTAAAATCCGTTATCGCCCAAGACAGGTTGTTGATTTACAATATTTTCCGTGGGAAAATGCCGATCGTTTTCTTGGACATCAGATAATTGTTAGATAGCTTCAAGAGTTCAAGGTTAACTTGTTAACTGTTCTTTCCGCCTTAGATTTTCTGTAGCACCACTGGAAAGTACTGTTCAATAGCTTTCATTCGAATTGTCACACTTTAGGATTTCATCCACAGACTCAAATGTTAGAACCACCTTGTACAGCATAATAAACAGTACCACAAGAAAGTACTGCTCAATAGCTTTCATTTGAATGGTCACACTTTAGGAGTTCATCCACAGACTCAAAAGTTAGAACCACCTTGTACAGCATAATAAACAGTACCACAGGAAAGTACTGCTCAATAGCTTTCATTTGAATGGTCACACTTTAGGATTTCATCTACAGACTCAAAAGTTAGAACCACCTTGTACAGCATAATAAACAGTACCACAGGAAAGTCCTGCTCAATAGCTTTCATTTGAATGGTCACACTTTAGGAGTTCATCCACAGACTCAAAAGTTAGAACCACCGTGTACAGCATAATAAACAGTACCACAGGAAAGTACTGCTCAATAGCTTTCATTTGAATGGTCACACTTTAGGATTTCATCCACAGACTCAAAAGTTAGAACAGTCAAGTCATCTTTATTTAAGCAGGTTGGCCCTTTCAGCACTAGGCTGGTATCAGTGGGGGCCCTACACCTACCCTGCACCGCCTTGTGCAGCATAATAAACAGTACCACCTTATTCAACTTGAATAGTCTTCTGTTTTCAATTGAATGATTACACTGCAGTATCTCGTCCTATAGACTAAACATTTTGAACCATTTTGCCCAACATTGAATACAAGTTCCAACAGTAAAAAGGAATCTTTAGAAACTCATTAACAATCCACGGCATAGTTAATTTTTGATGAGAATCTTACCCCTGGCAACCCTGTGGTAATGATATTTTAGTTACTCACCCTACCCTACTTAGTTCCAATTGTAGATATTGATGCGCATGCCATGGGCGAGGATGTTGTGGAGTACGTGTATCCGGTTAAAGAGGATCAATAATGATGTTAAATTCGCAACGTAGACGTGGCTGAATGAAGAATGGACTTGCGGCATCCGCTATAGGAACATTAAAGACAAGTTCCTTTCTATGAAGAAAGAGCCTCGGTCCGAGGCTTTGAAAAATTAACTGAACCTCGATTCGATCTCAATTCAGAGAGTTAAAATTAGAGCAGTGGCTTTACACGTGTTGCACACGTTGTTGATGCTATGGAAAACTTGATTCAGGGATGTTGCTTTTGGTTGTTTCTTAGTTTTGTACCAAAATGTCGTCCTAACACATTCAGTTAATTATAAAATAGTTTTGATACTGTGCAACAGTCTAAGTTTTAAATGAATAGTGTAATAACTCTGTACGCGTGTTGGTACAGAAATTTGGTAGCTGTATAGGCTTCAATGACCGAATCTGGGCTTCAGTTCTCAGCGTTTGGCTGTTATAAACATGTTAACACTAATCCAGGATCAATAGAGCGGTTTTCAATTGAGTGTCGAAAGTAATTTTGCAGTTGCTTTGGTTTTACATTGTTTACGCTTTGTGATTGGCTAAAAAATTTCGGGCCACTTTCTCAACCAATCGGAAGTAAAACCAAAACCAATCGTGACCTCGCACGCGTTTCCCCGCGCTTAGCGCCGGCTACATGTCTTTGCTTCGCGTTCTGATTGGTCCTTTGGATTGCCTGCCTCTGTTGTGATTGGTCAGAGTAATTACTTTGGTTTTGGTTTTACGGCACTCCACTGAGAACCGCTCTATGAACCTTGATGTCAGAATTCAACTTCGTAGTGAAGAGCTAAGTAAAATATTCTTTCTTCTTTATTCTTTGAAGTGACTTTGTAATCTCAAATGGAATGGAAAACGCCTTTATAAAAGGCGACAGAAAGCATCTGGATTAGTGCTAATCGGCCTATAGAGTGTTTTCACATGACGTCATAAAAAATTAAAAAATATAAAGTATACATCTTACAAAGCTGTTTCTAACATGGTATGTGGATGCCAGTGTTATAATCTTTCACAAAAAGTTTCAGGTTTTAACGATGTTTCGTTTTCGATTTATAAAGGTTGTAAATGTGTCACTCAATTCGTCACGCTGTTTCAGATAAGCCGTGAAAATAAACAAAATTGAACTAGTTGAAAGTTATTAATGAATTATAGATGCTTATAAGCCGATTTCATACCTCTTATAGTGAATACAATATTTTGTGATGAGATTTTTGGTGTTATTAAGACTTTAAAGTCTTTAAATTTTTGGCCGCCATGTTGGTGCCCCTTAGTGGGACACCAAGATGGCCGCTCCATACATTTCTTACTAAAATTGTCTATACTCATTCGCCTATAACTCTTGAATGAAATGCTCTTGCGCTTCACAATTTGGCCCAGATGTGTAGTTTTAAACTCTCTACAATTCCATAAACATTTTAGAATCAAAAACTGCTTCTGAATTTTGATATGACGTCAGTGAAAACACTCTGTAAACAACCTGACCCAGGGGATTCGACTTGAGCGTTGTCTTTTCTTACTCAGCTTATGGATGATTCACACATCGAAAAACGAAATGAGTGGAACATGATAATTTAGGGACAGTTAAAAAACTGTTGTCTTGGTATCGCCCAGGTTGTTTTCTTCTGTCTTTCCTTTGCACAAGATTTCAATCACATTCTCCTCGTGTCATTCATTCGAATAGAACATACACACCAGTAGCCTGAGCTTTCATTTTAGTGGTCATACTTCTAGGCCCAGGCTCTATGAGTGTTAAGAGGAGGCTGTAATTACAGGCTACATACAGCCGAAGCTCTCTAAGCGGATCCTCCCGTAAGCGGCCAGCTCTACTTGCGTCCGCCTTGACAAAACCCCGTTTGAACTCTCCTCTTGCGAGAATCATTACTGTAAGCAGCCAGCTCCAGTTACAGGACACTTTTTCTGGATGGATGTCCGCTGACGGGAGCTTCGACTGTACCTCATTATTATTATCGCGTTCCAAGAACGCAATCCTAATTCATGTTGGTTGTCCTGTGGTTTATGTGCAATAAAATTTGAGACTTTTCCAAATGGCCACCCCTATTAGTTTTTTTCAGGGGCTCATTTCCGCCGGAAATTCCTTCGAACGCGTCTCCATAATCTGTGATTACTGCTAGTTATTTACTCTAGGAGGAAAACATTCCCTGCGTATAACAAGTGCAGAACAGAATAATAGAAAAAAGTATTCCAAATTTTATAAGAGTGTCAGTGATTGAATTTTATAAATTCGTTCGTTACATAGTTTTGTGAAACACTTGGAAGGTAGACAATGGCTTGACATTATTGTTATGCCTAGAAAGAAACGCATTGTCTGAAAAAGAATAACGAAGCCTGTCATTATATTTGCTCCGAGGGGATTGCGGTAGAAAAAGGTTTTGCGAACAACTATTGAACAATTAAGTCATGGATGTTGTTTATAGTTAAAGACTCAAAAGCGAATTGGAATGTGTTTTATTTCAACCTGCCATAATAAAGTATTCAAAAGAGATGATCCGGGTGCATGCTCCCCCGTGATTTTTTTAAATATAGGGTCTCTGAAATAGCATTTCTGAGAGTAGTTTCCAGCAAGTTTAAACGGCTTTGAACCGATAACAAATAAAACAATCTTGTGTTCTAAACGCAGGGCATTTGAGGGGCTGTGGACTTTCTAGGCTTTCTCCCAAATTTATAACGAATTGTTGGGTGCTAAGCTAAAATGTTTTGTAACTGGTTTGTGTTAGTGATGTATTAGATCTCTTAATTGATTAGATATGTGTGCATAGAAACTAATCGGACCAGGTTATAATGTTAATAAAGCTTTTTACAGTTCAAATATATAGTTATGTAGTGATAGAAAGCTTGGAAATGTCGATTTGCAACCAGTTTTTAATAATTACAAATGCATAACATACGTTTGTTCTTATTTTTCAAAAGATGAAAACGAGTGTTCTAAGGGCATAATAATAGCTGCAAAGGAAGCTAAAAAAATATAATTTAGATGTAAAAGGTAGTTTGAAAAAGGTCGGTTGTAATGGAAGTTTTATGTCAAAATTGGATGATTCAGTAGTTAATGAAATAGTAGAAAAAAATTTGAATTAACTGAAACATTAAAACAAATAAAACAATGGGGCTACACATGGTTTAGACTACGAGTAGTCCCTCCTTTTTCCTCAGGGATAGTAGAGCGAGCGAAATGCGAGCGCGCGTGAAAATCACCCCACGCGAGAAAGGCGAGACGCCCGCCGCGCGTCTCGCCTTTCTCGCGTGGGGTGATTTTCACGTGCGCTCGCATTTCGCTCGCTTTACTATCCCTGAGGAAAAAGGAGGGACTACTCGTAGTCTACACATGGTTATTCCTATGATTGTTTCAATGGTAAAGAAAATGAAGATATATTGAATGAAAGAACAGAAAAAAAATCAGTGAAACTGAAGAGTTGGAGGACGATTCAAATGAACGTGCTAGATGTTGGTAAAAAGAAAACGTGAGCCATTGTTAGGTTATCCTTCTTTGAGTCAACCACATTCCGTTTCTGAGGATGAACTAAAAAGAGGGTTTATTATTCGACATAGAGTGCAAATGCTCATCAAAACGAGTGCAAATATGACACGTCAATACAACGCGCGTGTTGATTGGTTGATTCATCGTCACGTGACATCTAACAAACAAACTGTTTCCCGCCAATTGTGCTAAGCGGGCAACATTTGCGAAAGCGGGCAACAATTTTGACGTCAGAGGGTAACATTGCACTGTTGCCCGCTAGCGCACGTGATCAGACCGTGACAAAAGGTGGCATGATTATGATGGATCGAGTGCTCGGCGCGTTTTTCAAACTGTCTTGTGTTGTGTTTTTTTTTTTGTTGCTATATAACAAATCACTTAATGACTGATCCCTCGGGAAACAGTGAATTTTGTTTCCCGAGAATCTCGATGTTTCCCTCGACTTCGTCTCGGAAAACATCGAGATTCTCGGGAAACAAAATTCACTGTTTCCCTCGGGACCAGTCATCAGTAAGTGTTTATTATTACAGTTTTCTGACCGCGCGCAAGGAAAAACAAAAACTTGGGTTTAATTAGAAGATTCCTGTCATGTAATTAATAGTTTATTCAGCGAAAAGTTGTGTAATATAATACGGCTAGGCATTTTTACTCGTCAAAACTGACTCGTAAAAATACCCAGCCGTATTACATGTACACAACTTCACGCTGAATATCTTCTATTTATAACATCGAATAAAAATTTTGGCATGATTTTGAAGCGGTGTAGAGATGTATTAAAAAGTGCTCGTTTTTTGGACTATGAAAAAGTTAATCCAATTTATACAATGAACTGAATACTACGCGCTCTGTGATTGGTCGTTGCCTATGATCTATCAGAGTACAGACGCACGGCTGACGTCATAGAAAAATTGTTTGCTTTGTTTTGTCCAACATGGCGCACAGTTTTGAAAATGTTTGCGAGATTATTCAGGATTGAGGAAGTGAAAGCCTCGAAAAATGTTTAGCAGGAGCTTTTTACGAGCAAGAAAAAGAAGAAACCAAGACGAAAAGTGTTCTTGGCGACTTGAAAAATACCTAAACTGGACCAAATCTTTGAACAGCGGAGCGCTACGAGGCAAGTTCGTAATTTTACTCTTTATATTTTTCTGTTCATTGTATAAAACAAATAGATTCCATTTGGCGGTGTGTCTGTTCAGTTATAGATCACAGAAGACGTCAAAATGTGGTAAGAACATCAGTGACACACTCGCCTGCGGCTCGTGTGCCACTTTTTTGTTCTTACCACATTTTGACGTCATCTGCGCTCTATAACTGAACAGACACACGGCCAAATGGAATCTATTTGTTAAATATATTTTTATAACTGGTAGAGGTGGATGTGGTAAAAGTCATTTGATTAAAACTGTATATCATAATGCTATTAAAATGTTTAATAATACTTCATAATATGCAATTGATCCTTCCTGGCCAACTAAAGTTCTTTTATTAGGTCCTACAAGAGTATCTGCTGTACATCTATGGGACAGCTATAAATTCAGAATTGGGATTTGCTAGAAATTCGGGTGTTAAGTTAACTTTCTTGTCAGATAGTAAGAAATGTACATTATAACTGATTAACATTTTAAGTGAGATATGATTATTTATTTGTGACGAAGTGTCCATGGTATCAAATAATAAACTTCATATTCATCAAAGACTAATTGAAATTTTTGGTACTTCTACTTTTAATTTATTTGCAGGAAAAAATATTGTTGTTGGTGATCTGTATCAGTTACCTCCGATAAAAGAGAAACCTAAAGAGCAGTTTTCAATTGAATATGAAAAGTAATTACACAATTGCTTTGGTTTTTAATTGCTGCGCTTTGTGATTGGCTAAAAAAATCTCGTGCCACTTTCTCGACCAATCAGAAGTGAAACCAATCGTGACTTGCTCGTACGCGTTTTCCCGCGCTTGGCGCCGCCGACATGTAATTACTTCGAGCTCTGATTGGTTCATTGGATTGTTTACGACTGCTGTGATTGGTCAGAGTAATTACTCCGGCGAATTACTTTGGTTTTGGTTTTGCACACTCAATTAAAAAAAAATGCTCTATTTTGCAATAAGCCATTTGCACGATGACGTCATACGACTACAACTACCAGAATCCTTCAGTTTTTTGTTTTGTAGTGCAAATTAGGGCTATTGTTACTTAAACCGCACTGGGATTACAAAATTTAAATAAGAAAGGAAAAACGAAATGAATTCTGGTAGTTGTAGTCAAATGACGCCATCGTGCAAATGTCCTATTCCTATAATTCATTATATAATTTGTTTCATTCATGGCACGTTTTTAAAATGGTCGAGTTAGATGAAATTATCAACGGCAAAAGAATGACAAAAGCATTTATTGAAATATTAAATAGAATTCGAGTTGCTAAACATTCTGACGATGATGTTGATATTATTCAACAAAGAACAATAGATAATGCGGACAACAGAAATTATCCTAAAAGCGTTTTGCATATTTTTGCTGAAAATACACCAGTGAACGAATATAAAAACAAGCGATTAGAAGAAATTCGTGGTGATTCGTACATTTTAAAAGATATTGATAAATATCCAAAAACATGAGACATATAAAATGATCTTTCAAAGGGTCGTTCGTATACAGAGGACGTTTTGATTATGAAATTCGTATTAAAAAAGGTGCATGTGTAATGTTTGTCTATAATATTGATATTTCTGATACTAAGATAGATTAATACAGGGGCGGATCCAGGATTTTTCTTAGGAGGGGGTGCACCTCTTAGGAATGACGTAACTGAAGGGTGACGTAAACAAATTTTAAAAGCAAACAACGCAGACTAGGTCATCTCAGGGGGGGGGGTGCGCACCCCCTGCACCCTCCCCCTAGATCCGCCCCTGTAATAAATGGTCAGTTAGGTACTGTTTTTAGAATGAAAAGACACGATGTTACTGTTAAAGCTGAAATTATTTTTGTAAAATTTGATGACAAAGAATTTACTGATAAAAAATCTTCTGATCGGTTTTTTGTTAACAATGAAGTTGTTCCTATAAAACCAATCTTAAACTGTATTAATAGAATCAATACTGATTAAGTAAGACGTCGTCACCGGAAATAGAAAGAGTACAACTGCCATTAAACTTGGCTTGGGCATGTGCTGTACATGAAGTTCAAGGATTAACATTGGAAAAAGTGGTTATTCTATTTGATTTGGTTTTTTTATTAGCTTTATGACACAATTTGGAAAAAGGTTATCAGTGACTTAGTTGTGGTAGTTTATTGAGATCGGAAATTGAAGGCTGGATATTATCAAGAAATGTTGTTAGGAATTGATGTTGTTGACGTTGTCGTCATTATTTTCCACAATGCTGACTATGTTCTTTGATTAAAAAACAGTTCGTAACGTTCTATCTGTTCATACTTTAAAATATTACTGTTATTTTTGAAATAACAGCGAAACAAGCACAATGTTTTACACATTATAAGTTAAATTGGTTTATTTTAATATTTCGACAAACGTAGTTTCAAAAACACCTTATGAACGAAAGTTTCACCATTTTGTTTTTTTTATTTACCTTTTTATGCGCTGGTGTTTAGGGACGTGATTCCCTTGTATGTTTGTTTGTGCCTCTTGCAGGTTGATGCATCGCCAAAACACTTTCTGCAAAGCTTGCATGCATAAAGCTTTTCTCCCGCCTGTTACCTTCGTGAATCTTACAAGATGACAAATACATGAAACGTTTATTGCAATATTTATACCGATATGGTTTTTCCCCTGTGTATATATGCTGGTGTCGCTTACATGACGAAGCTTGAGAAAAACGTTTATTGTTGTACTTGCATGTATGAGGCTTTAGTTCATGATTCTTGAGACTGAATAATTTGTGTAAGCTTGCATGTATATGGCTTTCTAGCCTGTTCCAGGCTCCGAGATAGTGGGGAACGCGCGAAGTAAAAAAAAAAAAAAAACAGGGAAAAATCGCGGGGGAGCTGGGGAGAGGGAGGGCGCTCCCCAGTTCCCCCGCGATTTTTTTCTTTTTTTTACTTCGCGCGTTCCCCACTATCTCGGAGCCTGGAACAGGCTAATGGCTTTCCTCCAACGTATCTTTGTTCAGGAATTTTTCAGTATGATAATAAGCCAAAACTTTCAATTTTCTCTAAAAGGCACAGTCAAAAGCGAACTCAGAATCCTTCAAAATCGCTCAAAATATCACTTAAGCCCCGTCTACATGGGCAATTTTTATGTGGCAATTTTTATTTGCCCGTGTAGATGATGAAAAATGATCAATTTTAGTATGTGACAACTGTATTTGCTGAAAAAAAAAAGCTGGCGTGTTAGTTTTTATGTGGCAAATAAAAATTGCCACATACCGATAATTGTCCGTGTGTACGAGACGCCACATAAAATGTGACAATTTTTTCGACGTTATCTGTAGAACCCAGTCACCTAATAATTACAACAAATTAACAACAATTATAATTCAACACATTGATCCACTGCCCAAATATGGTCAAAAAGTTATCGATATACGTTATCGATAACTGTTTTTTTGTGTTTAGCGGTCCTGGCTGTGTCTTGCCCTGGTGTCGGGGCTTGCATTTTCCCCTTAGCATGCTTGCTTATTTTGGGGCGGATCAGCATCACGCCTTTTTGGTTTAGCTCTCATTGCGTATAACCAGCGATGGCTGTAAATTTCTCATTTTGAAGGAAAGTGAAAATGACTGCTGAATGCAATTTTGTGTTTTTGGGCGAGAAAGTGCGTGAACTATTAGTAAAAAGGAAAAGAAAGAAAAAAAGAGAAGAAAAGAGAAAAATTATTGATCACATGATTGGACAAAAAAGGCGCGAAATTTTCGCGTTGTCGCGGTGGCTGTTTCTTTTCTTGGCGTCGCTGAATGAAAGCTGGTTCAAAGTTAAACCGCTCGACAAGGAGCGAATGAAGGAGCACAATTTTCGGAAAATTCCTTTAGTAATTACCTCTGGAATATGATATTGACTTGATGCTTCCTCAGAAGAAAAGTTTCTGATCTCGTCATTACGGCTATAGGAGCTAAAAAACGACCAAGTTTGTATTAAAACAACATTGATTGACTCAGCTCGTATATCGATGTTTGAAAATTTGGTGCTGATGGAAGGGACTAAAAAGCCAAATCAACTACAGGTACGATGTTTTAACCGTTTCTTGTATCCTTTAGCTGTGAATTTTCGTAAGATATACTGTCCACGCTGCAGTTCTTTCCGACTTTTCGCCGCTATGTTTAGTTAAGCTTACGTAGCCGTGTGTCCCCGTGTGTTTGTTCAAATTGTTTTGATTCTGAATTGAACTTTTTAAGATAAGAAACACTTGTAACTAAGACATTCTATGCTGTTTTACTGTGTTTTAATTTATGTAGTCACTACTCTGTCCCGTTCTTTAAGTGGATAAAAGCTCTTCGTAGAAACTCTCAACTGATTGTGGACGCTAAATTAATAATTTTAGCTTGGCAAAAGTTTCGGCATTCGCTGGTTGTTGTTTAAGAAATGGTGCGAGGTAAAATACTGTTGTAAGCCTTTTTACTTAATAAAAGGTTGTATATCTCAATGCATTTTTTCTAGAAACTGCGATTTGTGATCAATGTGTTGAATTATAAAACAGTTATAGTGTTCAAGCTTGCGCAATATTGACAAAGGCGCCACTTTCATTCATGAACTGTGTGATGTTGCAAGTTTCGCGCCTTAAAACATATGTGACACCGTGATGAAATAAAGATAGTAGTAGTAGTAGTAGTAGTAGTAGTAGTAGTAGTAGTAGTAGTAGTAGTAGTAGTAGTAGTAGTAGTAGTAGTAGTAGTAGTAGTAGTAGTAGTAGTAGTAGTAGTAGTAGTAGTAGTAGTAGTAGTAGTAGTAGTATGTAAGCTTAAGCTTTTTTTTTAAAATGAAAGGCTTTTCGGGGATATTTTTTCTTCAAACTGTGCTTTGTTATCAATGTGTTGAATTATAATAGTTAAATATTTGTCGATCATCTACACGGGCAAATAAAAATTGCCATATAAAAATTGCTCGTGTAGACGGGGCCATCTACACCGGCAAATAAAAATTGCCACATACAGTTGCCACAAAAAGCTCGTGTAGACGGGGCTTTATACGCAAAAGGACGGCAACACACAAAATAAGGTAATTTAACGTTTATTTAGCGTTTAAAATTGATGAAATAGGCGAGCTACGCCATACAAAAACCTAAACTGTAAGCGCGCGCTTGCACGTGTGAAATGCGCGCGAAAAACATAGTCGTAGAAAACTAAAGTAGATGTTAAGTCCGCTCGGTCTAAGCGAACTAACTCAAAGATTAGCCTTATTTCCTGCTTTTGGCGGGTTTAATTGCCAGTGCATTGCTTGAGGCCACAAATTAAACCACGACGTCGTCCAGAGGGTGGGAAGCAGAGAAATGTTCGGCTACGGGTCCACCGCGGGTCAAACGTCCGAGGCGTTTTTCGTTTTATTTCGTGGATTTTATTTAATATTAAATGGAAATATGGGCAAGGATGTATAAAAAAAATTAGTTGACGTTACTATTATACTCAAAATTATGAACTTTTTTCCGTTGAAAACTGACCAAAACTCTTTGCGCCTGATCAAAATTATATTTGCAAATGGCGCCGACAATTCTGCAGTTCACAGTTTTTAAACGCTTAGAACTTTTTTGGTAAATTTTCAAAACGTTTGGTAAATTGACAGTGTATTGGCAATATATTAAACTTTAAACAGTGAAAATGACAACCTTAACTTTGAAGTACTTTGCTTAACTTTTGCAAATTTCTCTCGTTTGACCGCAGTTAAGGCTACGGGAAACCCAGAAGACTGGCTTAGTTTGAGGTGCTGACTGAATCATTGACCACCGAAGTAAATGCAGTTGCAATGGCGACATGTGATACAGAAGAACGCTGTATACAACATTCTTTGACTGACAGGTGAAGTGGTCGCGGATTGTATATGCGCTCTTAGGTCTGACAGCGAAAACGTCCGTTGGAAGTGAACTGAAGATCCGGCATCAGGAGCCGATGATGATGAGTCATCAGCAGCGTGCCGCGCCTTTTCCTATAAATTATTATTAATTATTATCTCTTTTTATTCGCGAGTGAAACTTGCAAATAAAACTATTTCCTGGATGTTTTTGCAAATTTATTCTCATCAATCGTTCGGCATAAAAGTTCACTGAATTTGTTTCTCGTGTTTTTTTTTCGTCAAAGTCTACAAACGCAAAACTAACTATTTTTTCGGAGCCGTCAGAATTTTCGATTTTTCAATACGCAAACAACACACGCAAATTAAAACATTTTTTCGCCATGGCTTTGCCTGCGAAAACAGCTCTACATGTACGTTTGTACTCCGATTTGGCTTATCCGAACAACAAGGTGCTTATTAAATTTCATCTATGTTTATGGGTGTGTAAATAATATTTTTGGCCTGCGCGGAAATGATTTTAGTGCCCGGTCTTTTCATTTTTCCTTGTCTTTGTCTACGTCACAAGTTAAAAAAACGCGCGTTGTGATGACAACGAAAAACATTGGAATTTCTTTTCAAAATTATGTCAAGCGCTTGCCTTGAGCACGGAGCAGCAATGGATCAATCATGGTTTTCAAGTACTATTGGATATGTCTACAAGACAGTTTCTGGAGACGACACGGAAAGCGAAGTAACCTCACGGTATAGGAAAGTCTTTCCTAACGGGATGTGTATTAAAGACCTTCCCACTAACAAGTATGAACCTCTTGAGGCTACATATGGAAGGCAGGCTACATCTCAAAAGGTACGCGTTCACTTACCTCTTGCCTTTGCTATAAGTAATTAATTCAATTTAGCGCTTTAATTAATTTTAACACGCTCAAAATATGTATCAAGAAAAACAACTTTTATAGTGCGTAAATATCATTTTTGTCCTGTTTATAGTGCGCGCAGCTTTTTCATTAAGTAACTAAGATGTCTTAAATTGTCTTTTTACAAAATAGTATTAATTATTTCTTAAAAACTGAGCCACTTTCACAACTAATAAAATGTTTTTTTTTTTAATAATGATTTAATTTAGTCCATGCAACTGAAAAATTGTATCCTCATTCGGATCAAAAGGCGCGCGCAAATGCCTTTTTTGCATACTGTGACGCAAATTGTTTTAAGTGTTCCATAGAATG